>VNWY01000037.1:0-120240 GCA_009869845.1 Pseudachorutes palmiensis | reverse complement strand
TATGAACCTCATTCCATGCGGACAATGATTCAAACTTACTCTGTGCCACATAAGTCTTGAGTGCCATTGTTGACCTTCGTTGAGTGACCAGTCAGGGGACGGGATAGTTAGTTCCTGTGTATGCTGTTGACATTAATTGGTACTTTCTAGCATTTGGTTTATGCCGTCCCGATGACTCACAAGTTTAAGGAAAAGTGGAATCAGTGGTGAGATCAAGGAAAAGTCGGATCAAGACCGCCAACATTGGTCCGTAATTAGTCTGCTCCTTAATTAATCCGATGTATAGCCGTCAGCATTTATAGAAGCAAGTTTGCAGGGCTTGTGGTAGTTTTAGCCAATTACCGTAGCAGTATAGAAACGATTGGAAACCCAAAATTAACTATAGAAATGATAGAAAGTTAAGCAGCATGCCATAGAGGAAACACCACGCATAAGCGTCAAATTAGATTATGACAGACTGCCTTTTACTTACTTCATTTGTTCGTATTCATTGTTGTTCTAGGATTTTAAAAATTCAATAATTTTCGGGGCTATGACCTCTGGTGTCGACAGGTGGAGATGGTGATGGCCCGGTAATTCTACAAACGAAACTTGACGATTTGGGTCTGCTTTTTTGTTGCTTTCAATCCAACTTTGAATATTTTGCCTGATAGCTGGTCGCTCGTAGTTGACACCGTCTGCGGCTCTGATGTAAAGAAGTTGATTTCTGTAACGCACATTAAAACATTTAGCATTAAAAGAAAATGGTTACAAAGGCTGATTTGTATCTTACCGAAAATTCTTAGCAAGAGCTTCTACCTGTCTGCTACCAAGGGCCATAATCGGCAAATACTGGACACGTATATCATGGGTGAAATGAAATAACCCAGAGCCTGGCAGCGCTTCGCGAATCCCTCGGGATAGAAGAATTTTGCAGCATTCTTCGTCGAGACCTCCCATATTCCGATTCAGGAGACGATGTAATATTTCTTCATATGAGTATAACGGGGGCTTTCCCTTCTTCAATTTGTCTTCATACTTCAAACTGTCGGTTATGGCTTTGGGAATTAGACTCAAAACCTCATCGGATTCAAACAAAATTGGCGTAAGGGCATCAATTGCGACCTACAGGACACGGGAATATGAATTATTACACCTTTCAACCTTTCTATATTTTGGACTTCAAAAGTGGAAGTTCCTTACTAATTTGTCGATAGCGTTGTGCGTTGTAGCAGAGTATAGGAATCCAGCGATGGCACCAAAAGAATGTCCTATGTAGTTGATGGGTTGAGTCCAATTGTAGTGTTTTCTCAGGCGAGAAAAAATTAGCAAAATATCTATAAATTGGTATGTCATTCCTGGCGGAAAGTGACTACTCGAACCGTGGCCAGGCAAATCGATTGCTACGAAATAGAACTTGTCCATCAAAGCTGGGAGTAGAACCGGCATGAGTCTGTCGAAACTGGCTAAATTGTCCTTCCACCCATGGACGAGTAACACCGGACTTTTTGAAGGGTCACCCCATCTCCTTGCTAAAATCGTTAAAAATAAAAATGAGTGAATGAGGCTACTGACTCCCACACAATTTTAAACGTACCCCCGATCACACCATACGGCATTGTGAATATCTTCGTCAACATACAAGTGGTCCTGATATGATGAATAATACCTCGCCCAAGGTCCGGAGGTTTGTAGCTTTCTGGGTGCATTTCTGATTTTGGAGGTGCAGAGTTCAAAGATCCGAGATGATGAGCAGAGTATTCCTCCTCTACGCAGTTGTGTTGATAGATACCAATGCAAATTCATGGCGACCGACCGGGGCGAGCTACAGGCTTTGTTGAGCGGTGCAATCTGCGAAGCAATAGAACAAAGTTAACTTTTGAGTAGAAAGAAGTGCGGATCGGGTCAAGGATTGACTTACTTAAGGAGTACCAGCAGTACCTTCGTTGGACATTCTAATTAATTTGTTTCTAATTACAATAAAACTCAAATATGTGAAAAAACACGTGGGAAGGCAAGGTCGTTGAATTAAATAAAATAAAATTGACGATGAATTAAATGAGCCTCCCCAAAACGCCGACTATCCAAAACTCGGATTATCTACAAAATTTAAATCGTTGAATTCATTTACGAATATAATTTTAAAAAAAACTTGATTTAATTTTTTCAAAATCAATACATACAAACTTAATTCATGGAAAAATCAAATGACAGTTTATTTAGAAACAAAATGGAACCAAAATCGTTAACACTTCTTACGATTTGGATGCTATTGCGCTCCTTAGCATCTAGAATAAACAGTTACCCTGACCATGTGACAAATATTAATAGACTTGAAACCATTTTGTATTAAATTTGCCCTCCGGCATATGGTCCCTGGACTCAAAATAATTTGGTTCTACTCATGATATAGTATTAGTTAATTGTTAATAAGCTATGTATCTGAAACCTTAACACCGCATTCATCAAAACGAACATTACCATCTCAAGCGTAGACTGGTGTAAATTGTACTTTTATTTTGTAAAGTTAAATCTCGAAAAAGATTTTTAAAAAATACACAAATTATAAGCAATTAATGAACAAATGAATAAAATGAACTAATTACCAAAAAGAAAGCCTAAGATTGAATGGCTTCTCAAGAAAAATCACAACTTTAAATTCAACGTTGATTGGTTTACAGTTCAAATTCAATCAACTGTGTCGAGGCTTGAAAAATGCATTGCAATGATTCAGCTTTTAAACCAATTTTACAGAAAACTTTTCCAAGATTGAACTTTGACCGTGTACCAACTATCTGAGTCTGTCCTTTACTCACTCGTACATAGAAGAAACTTACGCTTATACCACGCGTCAAACGCAAATCCTCAATAAAATTCATATGCGTCAGAGAAGTCTGGACTTTAGGATGTGCCTACATTTGCCCATTTTTTTACCATTGTTTACGCATGCAGCTGACTGACTCTGTGTGTGGCGTTGTTCAGCACACAGACAGCTGCTAATTAATGCAACTATTTATTAATTAAAGATTAGTGTGGGGGTTAGTTTAGTGTTACCTAAGGTGTCTTTCGTAGTCTAACCTTCATTTCTCCCAGTGAATCGTTGAGTATGAGCGTTGATCCAGAATCCGTCTATGGCGTAGACCGTCTAGGTAAAGTTTGGTATTTGAGCAATGCTACGAACAACATCCAGGGCTCCAGAGGAAGCGTCTCGTCATCGTCACAGGGATCCGTTCAGTGGACACCACTCCCTAATCCAACTAGGGTTGACATTAAGGTATACTCCGACCCGTCACTTATTACTCACGGAGGCCTTTTCATTGAAATCTGTATGTTGTAGCGTGTCTCGTCGCGGGGTAGCCGGGTCTGGGGAATCGGATCTGATCACCAAATATACGTTTACATCCACAAGCCTGATATACCTATCCGTGTCAAAGAAGAAACTTACGAGAATGAGGCAAATTATTCAATAAATTATCCCCCGAATCCAAAATTAATCTAACTTTATAATTCAAATTCTTAGCGTTGGAATCCAATTGGAGGATTTTGCTCTCAATTACTTCCAACGGACAGGCCACATTTCTCATCCGAAGATGGACTGACATGCCGGAAGAAGGATTCTGTCAAACTACAGTCAGAAGAATCTTGGATGTGGGAATCTGAGTGGACGTTGGATACTACCTTCAATAACGAGCTACTGGACGATGGCTGGACATATGCTGTAGATTTTCCAGCTTCGTATCATCCCAGTAAATCTTGGAACTCTTGCGTACGACGAAGAAAGTGGTATCGAACACGAAAATTTATTGGGTTCAACAAGTGGTTGCGTATTGAGCCAATCCATTCAGATCACACACAAGAACCATTCACAGATATTTCTGCCAGCACGTTTGGCAGTTCCCGGGATATCCACTGTATCTGGACGGTGACAATTCTGGGCCAAGTATATTTTCGGGCTGGAGTTTCTCCAACCAATCCAGAAGGAACAAACTGGGAACGAGCACCAATCCGAAAAGGCTTCGAAGCTTGTCAAGTATCTGTGGCAGCAAATGGAACACCTTTTGTTGTTGCTTGGACGGGTTCGGGTTTATATCGAACAGGAATCACACCACAGAACTTGTTGGGTGAGACATGAAGATAACTAAACAACGACTGTCTGGTGTTTTTAAAATGGTATTTATTTTCAACCGGATAGGTACTGCTTGGATTGAAGTAAATGGCCCCCCAGGTGGTTTAAATCAGCTCTCCGCTGGTGATCATTCACTCTGGGGCATCACACGAAACCGAAAGTGCTGGATTCTGAAAGGTGATTTGCACAAGGTCGTGGCCAATGAAACAGGGGCGTTGGATTGGAGTGAAATCCCAAGGAAACTCAAGTCAATTTCTGTCAGCTACAATGACTTGGTGGTATTGGGCATGAGTGATGAAGATGATGGGATTCTTGCCCGTGTGGACATTACTCCAGATCAGACTCATGGCCAAGGATGGAAGGAAGTTTTCGGTCGAGCTTCATGGGACACTGTTTCAACTGCATCTTCGTCCATTACGAATTCCTTTGATCAGACCGACAGCGGACGCGGGGATTCAATTTCATTGGATTCGATTCGGCCAGATTTCCCAGACAATTTTCAATTCGAGGAATCCGGTGAAACTGACGAGGCAGAAATTAGTTTCTGTTGGGTAGACGGTGGTTGCTTATCATCTCTCAAGTAAAAATCTAATTTAACAATTTAGCTTCATACTTTTCAGTTTTAAATAAAAATTTTATAATGCAGGTCAGGAGTCGAGGCTGATATGGAAATTGGACCTTGGCGTGAACAAATTCTGCATGGGCTTCAAACTTTGAAATCTGCTAACGAACAGTTTGCCTATCCAAATGCCGTGGATGCAGACTCGACTGAATGGCGTGGGAAATCTGCAGCAGCAAGGATGCTGCATCACGGTCAAGGCCCACACTGGGTCAAAGGTCAACTGGAAATCGTCAATAATGACACGCTCGTGTTTCACAAAAACCTGAACCAGACTTGGCTTGCCGGGGTCAAAGATATTCTCAGTGTACTGCGACCGAGAGACTTTTCACGGAGTTTGACCCTAAGGATTCGGAACCCAATTGAAGCAGGCATAGCTGACTTTGTAACTTTCAAGTTCACGTGAGCATTTTATCTTTTAGTTTAAAAATTTTTTCGGTTGCAAAGTAGCATTGAATTTTTAGGAGTGAAGCCGAATTTGACGACTGGCAACACAACTTACTTGACCTCTCGCATAAAAATTCAGATGATTTTTTTCTTGGAAATCTTTGGATAACCACCAACAACGGAGAACTCCTTGAATGCGGACTGCTCAAAATTGCCGGTGAGATTATTAAATTTAATAATAAAAGTTTCCATATTACACAAGGAAAGGAATAATATTGGCATTTTTGCTGCTAATTTTAGATACAGCGGTAGGGGCGGACATTGTAGTGCCCTCAGGTAAAACTTTAAAAACCCTATTTAAGCTCTAGTTTAATTAAAGTTTCACATCTACCGTTGCAGATTCAGGATACTCCAATTACCATCCTTTGATCAAAGGGTTTCTCCCTGGAAGTACATTAAAAGTCGATATTTCCGTTCCGTCAGAACCTGAAGGGTTCATCCTCAATTTGGAAGGAAGTAATGTCCTTCCATTTCATTTTAATCCTCGATTTGCTGCTGAACAAGTTGTAAGGAATACAAAGCGGAATGGTGAATGGGGCAAAGAAGAAAGAGACGGAGTCTTTCCATTTCAACCATCAACCAAATATGGCGTCACTTTCGAGTGCGTTGACACTCACATCATTACTACTGTCACCGTTGACCGGAAGTCCTTCATCTTCAAGTACCGACATCGTGTCCTCCCACGCTTCATCACTAATTTCAGCTCCGGAGGAAATGTCAACATTCTTGGCATCAGGTACAAAACCAAATGTATATTTTGTTACATCTGTACATCATTCTATTTGGTGATTTGTAGGTATGACCCGAAGACTGGCGACAATGCAGCTCAGCAAGAATTCATCACAGCTCCGATTCCTTCACATTTCTGGAAAATCGAGTCTGTACCAGCTGGTTTTATTTGGGCACTTGGTTTTGACTCAAATGTGTGGATGAACGGGAATTCCAAGAAGTTGAAGAATCGTATAGGGGAAACTGTCGAGCGAATAGTGACAGACGACCAGAATTGTTTCATTTATGAAAACCAACGGTGGAACCCATTGTCGGGATTTGGATCCCACGGTCTCCCTACTGACCGTTCTCCTTGGTCGGATGAAACTGGAAGAATCGCACTAGAAAAGGACAAAGTAAAACTTCCGTCGTCACAATGGGAATGGCTTGGGAATTGGGAAATTGACTACACCACACATGGAGGAGTAGACGAGGCTGGTTGGCAATATGCCGTTGACTTTCCTGCTTCTTACCATGCTCACAAGCGACTCAACGACTTTGTACGCCGACGGAAGTGGCGTCGGATTTGTCGTTTCTCAATTTCTGGTCCTTGGACAGCCGTGCCTGGTGTGAAGCTAGTTGATTTGTCAATTCACATGAATGAAGACTGTGATTGGGAAGTTCTTGGAGTGTGTGTTAATGGCGACGTCGTTGTTCGGCGTGGTATCACTCCAGAGGTTCCATCAGGGACTCATTGGGAATCCGTGTCAGCCGAGAAACCATTCGTAAGAAAAAAAAACAAATTCTTTTACAATAATGAAATCAAAAACGGCTGATATAATTTCAGATTAGTATCTCCGGTGCCTATAATCAATGCTCATGGGCCATTGGGAAAGATGGATTTGCTTATATACGTTACGGATACCATTGGCAAATGCTGGACAGGCCAAAGGAAGCTCCGTTAAAGTCGATTCGGGTGACCTCATCGGATGTGTGGGCCGTCGGGACAAACAACGTTCTGTATAAGCGCTTGGATACTTTGCCAATACTTCCGGAAGGGAGGGAATGGACCAAAGTTTGTGACGGAGTGACGCAAGTAAGCTTGCATATATTTTAACTTTGCTGCAAGACTTGAGTCTAACATTTCTTATGTTCTTCAGGTTTCTTTGGGCCTTAATGAAGATGTGTGGGTTTTGCTCAAACGCGGAGAGGTTTTCCAGTCAACATTAGCCAAGCGTATCGGCGTCTCGAAGAATCATCCGACAGGCCTTGGTTGGGAAATGATCGCCGAAGGACCATGGGCTCACTTATCTATTACCGGGGCATTCCGAAGAAATCGCTAAGGTGCTATCTAGTCTTTAACTTTATGCATTCCACATTGACTCACACGACAATCACTTGCATTTCATTTGACTAATTCTTAATAACGGTTGTAAATTGTTCGCTTTAATATAATAATTTATTGAGCAGGCAGCCTCAGTTCCTGATTTTCATGTAGCGGTACAATTGTTGAAATTCCTATCCATAACTTTTGGCTTTGAAGCAATCCAAATGTTCCACCACGCTCAAAAGCTGGAGGGTCCTGGAATAAAATATCCTCTGCAACTAAGATGCATCAATACATGATTCCTTACCACTGTTTCCGGAACTGGGAAGAAGTTGTAGTGTGTTAGTAAATGGACTATAGCCAACTTGACCTCTTCTATGGCAAATCTGATACCAATACACTGCCGCCTTCCAGTCCCAAAAGGGATAAACGTCATCGGATCTCGTTTGTTCTTTTCTTCTGGGCTAAATCTAAAAAGAAGGAGATTTAAGTGTTTCTATTGTATTCCACATTACATGGAAAACGAACCGATCTGGATTGTATTTCAAAGGGTCAGGATAATATTCAGGGTCACGGTGAATTGCCAAAATTGGTATTGTGACGAGGACCCCTTCCTCAATTGTTACTTTGTCATAGACAACTCTGCTGTTGCACGTCCGTTCTACTCGGATAGCAGGTGGACAGAGGCGCAATGTTTCAAAAATACATTGCTCCAAATATGGCAGATCCTGAAGCAACTCGTGGCAGATATGATCCTACAACAACAATAATAAGATTCTAAAACTTCCTCATCAAAATTTACGTAGGAATTTACGTATTTCTGCGAATGGTTTCTAATTTCCTCCCGAAGTTTAGTCTGGATTGTCGGATTCATTGCGAGGAAGTGAACAGTGAGTGAAATCGTGAGGGACGTTGTGTCGAATCCAGCCAAGAGGAAAAGTAAAACTTGCGCTACTAGCGTTACGTCATCTTTCAGTGGATTCACTTCCGCCGTATCGTCTTCCCTTGCGGCGACTTCGATTAGCAAATCCAGGAAATCGTTTCGCTTCTTTGCAGTAACGTCAACCCTCCTTCTCCTTATAATCTCTTCGCTGAACTTTGCAAAAAAGTTCAGACCGCTGAACATTGACGCAGGAATCAAAGAGCTAGCAAGGCCTGGATACAAAACTAGAATTTAAAAAAAAAATAATTCTTTTCAAATATACTTTGAGAATTCTTGAGTTGTTTTACATAGGAGTGTAAATATTGGATTCCCAGCCCCCGCTGGTGAGAAGATTCTTGCAGCCGTTGACACAAACGTATTGTTTGGTTTCCTAATCGAATCAATCTTTGTACCAAAGGCACAGGCAGCAATGACGTCCAAAGTGTAGGCATTAGTGGCACTAAAATTGAGCATTAAAAACACACTTCATAAGAACATTTGGAAAAATCTTACGCCTTGATGTTAATTTTTTGATCCCCTACAGCGTCAGAATGGAGGTGGTTGACGAGCATCTTTGCACATGCGCACATTTTCTTGTTCATCTGCTTGATTTTTCCTATTGTGAATGCTGGCGACATGACTCCTCTCGCATGTCGCCACTCATCGTTCCTGAGTGAGCTGAGTCCATTGTTGAGGTACTTATTCCTAGTCAGAATTTCACGACGATTTACAAAATGATCAAAATCCTGGATCATAATCTTCCGAATGAGGCTTGGCTCTCCGATAAATACATTTGGGTTCCGTCCATCAAATGTTCCATAGATTCTCCCGTATTTTTGGTACCGGTCTAATTCCACTTCGTAAAGTTTCTAGAATAAATTTAAATAATTGGGTCTATCTAAAGTGATCCCGATAAGACAAATACCAGTTTCCAGAATCCCCACCATGTTCCAAAAAGCGGTTTAGGAACAGGCCCTGGAATCCCTTGTTCTGAGAAATAGTTGAAGCGCTCTACAAACCAGCGATAGAGCAAAACGACGCCGACAAGGACTAAGCCACTGACCCACATGAAACTAAGCATTTTATCTGTTTGCAATTTATATTAAAACGTAACTAAAACTTGCTTGAAACTTGGAATTAGTTTTCTTTTAATAAAGGATCAGAAGTTGGTGCACAAAAGACAAAACCATTGGCTTTTGTGGTAGTTTGTAGATAAGAGACAAGATCAAAAGTTAATGAGCCGAATATGTTGTAATTTACAACTGGTTTTTTGTACCCTACGACCCAGTGGCTGCACAAGGTCATCCTCAATTAAAAACTAAACTAATTTGTGCAAGCATTATATAAACTTCGGAGATGGCAATAGTTGAAACAATAATTCTTAAATTTTGAATAAACATTAATAATTTTAATTGTGTATTGATGAAATATAAAGACACAAATATAAGACAATGGAAGTGGAGCTATTCATGGTTAAATTATTGACGTCAGGATCACGTATTTTTCACCAGTGACCTCTGTGACCTCTCAATTTCTAATTTAAAACAAGTTGCGATATGCGATGCGTCAATTTCATGATGGTCTGCAAAATTCCGTGTATTGGCCAGTCCTCAAATTCAGATTTTTTGTCATTTCATTTCTGAAATTATCGCACCGGCTGGCTGCCTTTTCTCGGTGTGAATTAGTTTAGTTTGGAAGTGTTAATTACCTCGATTAGTCTTAATTTGTATGTCTGTGAACCTCCTTGCTGTTCGTAGTTGGAAGTTAGTATCAGACATTCCGAGGAGGACATCATTATCACAGGTGGGTTCACTGATTTGTACAATTTATTAATAGTTTTGGGCCTTGATTAAGCTTATTTTTAGTGAAAACGCAATAATTCAGATGTAATTAATGCGTTTCTTGTACTATTGAAAGGGTAGTTAATTGCATAAGAACGCATGTTATTAAATGAATGGCGTTTGTTCGGCAGTTGTGTTTTTGTTTTAATTCTTATTATATATCCTTAAACTGAATGAATTGAAGACTAATTTAACCTTTGTAAGTTACGAAAGATTCATCCATACAGGGAGGTAAATAACCGCCTGAAAATGGACACTGCAGAGGAGTATACGGCTAATGAACATACCGCCTTTGTCACGTCAGAAACTGGGACATCTACCTTTGAAATTCTCCATATTCTGTTCTCAGTCTCAATTGTTTCACTGCTGTCATCTTTACTGACCCCATGGGTCATCCCTTCATCTTTCGTTCCCTTGGGATTCGGTGAGCGGAAGAAGAGTCAAGACGTGTTCCGAGCACTCATCGAATTCCCAGTTGTTGGTCTTTTGCCACTCTTCGTCATCACTATTTTTGCTGGTGAAGGAGATACTCAAAATGGATTTTTCCAAACACTTTCATTTTATGTGCCAACGGCTCTCGTCCTCTTCTGCTTCGGGATTGTGGTGGTCAATCGCTCCATTGCGAAACCGACGAAAGAATTCTTAAAAACCCGATGGGCTCAATTGAAGGAGAAAGTCTTGTCAGTCTCGACTATGAAGGATGTAAAACCAGGACAACTTCCGTTCATCACGACTTACCGCTCGATGGTCATCTACTTGACCATTCTGTCTATTCTTGCAGTAGACTTCAAAATATTCCCACGTCGCTTTGCAAAAACAAAGGTGTTTGGCTTCAGCCTCATGGACAGTGGGACTGGAAGCTTTATCTTTGCAAATGGAATTATTTCCCCTGAAGCGAAGAGGATGGAGGTGAATTTTCGACAAACGATGCTTTCTTCGGTGCCACTGTTCGCCTTGGCATTCGTCAGAATGTTGACCGTCAAAGGTACATTTTGGATTCCTTTTTTCCTACCTAACATGAAATATTAATTTTTTTTTCAATTTTCCAGGAGTGGAGTACCACGAAGTCGTAGAGGAATATGGAGTTCACTGGAATTTTTTCTTCACTCTCGCTGTCGTTAAGATATTCAGCGCAATTCTGTTTCGGCTGATCCACCCAAAGCACTCACTCAAAATTGGATTCACTGTTGGACTCATTTACGAGGCTGTTCTCATCTCCTCAGGACTACAAAACGGATATATTTTGAACTCTTCTGTTCCACGGGATACCGTAGTTGATGCCAATCGGGAAGGACTATTCTCAACCATTGGCTACACTGCAATTTACTTTATGAGCGTACACTGTGGACAAGTCATTTACAATTCGAAGACACAGTTAATCCGCTTCGGCGACTGGATGCGTCACGCTCTCGTCTCTGGGTTACAAATACTATTCTTCTGGTTCCTCACTTACATCACACATTCATTCTGGAATCCTGCTTCTCGTCGTGTCGGGAACTTTGGCTACGTCATTTGGTCAATCTCTATGAACTACACTGTGCTTTGGCTCCACCTCATCTTTCACCTAATTCAACATCTAGTCCAGCATATGGGGTGGGCTTATGGTCCGCTTCTATTCTACCGGTTCCGGAACAATGAGCCGAAAGTGAAGCCAGAGTCACGGAAATCCAAGGATGGACAAATTGAAGGGAATTCTACATCGCTTCCAGACCTAACCGGTCCACCAGTAATCTTAAAGGCCGTTGGGTACAATGGGCTTGCTGTTTTTCTCCTTGGAAATCTACTCACTGGAGGAATCAATTCATTAATCGTGTCCGCTTACGCTCCAAATGCAATTGCTCTCTTTATAATGTGGGGATATGCAACGTTCATAGTTTTCTTTAGTGTGATTCTGTACATTTATAAAATACAACTAAAATTCTGGTAAAACAGCTAATGTAGAGTCACTGAAACAAAAATGTAATTAAAAATATAGACGTGAGAAAAAGTATTATTTTATGCGTGAATGTTTTCAATATAACTAAAGCAAGGTTTTCCAAGTAATATTTTTGATATGATAACCAGCTCATGATTTACTATGATTTTTTTTATTTCAGCGAGTCACTTTTCATCTGAAGAATCAATTATTTTCCACAGCAACGGATAAACAAATTCGGAAATCCGGTACCTCAACTCTTTTTTCTTGCGCCAGCAAAAGGTCAACCGGAATTCGCCAAGTTCATTCAATTTCTGCCGAGAACATTTCAAAAGAAGTTCCTGGAAACATGAGTAAATTCACGTACCCCACTGTTCGACGTGACGAAAATGTCCAAGATGTTTACCACGAGACTGTCGTAAGTTCCAGGTCATTGGTGGTCCTTGTGTGCATACGAGATTTGTAAAAGTCTTGTTTTCTTTATTAGATTACCGATCCTTATCGCTGGTTAGAAGGTAAAAGCAATTCATGGAGTTATCGTCAAACATGGTCTAATAAAATTAATTTTTTTGCAAGATCCCGACAGTGAAGAGACGAAAAGATTTGTGGATGCTCAGAATCAAGTGACGGTTCCATACTTGGAATCTTGCCCTCAACGAGAGAAACTGCAGAAACGTCTTACCGAGCTTTGGGATTATGAAAAGTACTCTTGCCCTTACAAGCAGGGAGATCGGTACTACTTCTTCAAGAATACTGGCCTCCAAAATCAAAGGTAAAATTAGTAAAGTAAAATACCCATCACGGAATATTTTCAATATTTGTTTGTTTATAGTGTGATGTACATGCAAAACTCACTGGAAGATGAGCCCAAGATTTTCTTTGACCCGAATACACTTTCTGAAGACGGAACAGTGGCCATCAGTACTTACGAGTTTTCAAAAAATGCCGAAATCTTTGCATACGGACTTTCCAAGAGTGGTTCTGACTGGATGACAATTCATTTCAAGAATGCAATCACTGGAGAAGACTACCCGGATGTCCTCGAAAAAGTGAAGTTTACTGGAATCAGTTGGACACATGACAATCTTGGAGTTTTCTATGCCGTGAGTTCTATTTTGAGTCAGAATGTCCTTGTGCTGATGATAACAAGAATACTTTTTCTAGCGTTATCCAAACCAAGAAGGAAAAACTGATGGATCTGAGACGACGTCAAATGAAAACCAGAAGTTGTATTATCATCGGTTTGGGACACCGCAGTCAGAAGACTCGTTAATGGTTGAGTTTCTGGAGAATCCGAAATGGATGATGTAAGTATATAAATAAATAATAAAATGAAATAGCATAAAGCGCTGAACAATTGACCTATTTTTTTCCCAGAGCTGCCGAAGTTACTGATTGCGGCGAGTACTTGGTCGTTCGTGCCTCCCAAGAATGTAGGGACAATTTAGTCTTTTATGCAAACTTGGTTGAGCCAATCAAGAATGGACTGAAGGAGCCTTTGACTTTGGTACCTGTGGTCACTAAATTCGAGTCTGACTACTCTGTAAGAACAGGCAACACTTGTTTACGAGTTGACACATTGACATTATACTTGTTATCATTACAGTACATTACCAATGAAGGATCAGAAATGATCTTCCGAACCAACAAAAATGCGCCCAATTATCGGCTGATTAAAATTGATTTCAACAATCCAAAAGAAGAGGCATGGACCACATTACTTCCACAGGATGCAAAAAATGTGTTGGATTGGGCGGCCGCAGTGAACAAGTAAACTTTTTCATACTTTTAATTCATTCTTTGCCTCACATCGTTGTTTGAATTGATAGAGACAAGTTGGTGTTGTGCTACTTGAGCGACGTCAAAAACGTTTTGCAACTGCATGAGCTTAAAGACGGAAGCTACATTCAAGACTTTCCGATTGAAGTCGGCAGCGTTGTGGCTTTCAGTGGAAAGAAGGAACATTCGGAATTCTTCTTCAAATTCACTTCGTATTTGACTCCAGCCAGGACCTACCACGTTGATTTCAAGAAGACACCATGGGAAGCTTATGTGTATCGAGACACACACTTAGCGGGATTCGATGCATCGCGATTCACAGTGTCTCAGATCTTTTACACGAGCAAAGATGGAACTCAAGTTCCCATGTTTGTCGTTCACAAAAAGGTAAAGCAAATTCACAATGCCTTTATGGACATGAAGCAACCCAGTACATAAATTCATCTGACTATTCTTAATAGGATATTGTACTTGATGGAAGTTCTCCTTGCCTACTCTATGGTTACGGTGGGTTCAACATCAGTAAGCAACCAACGTTTTCCGTCAGTCGCGTGGTGTACATGAACCATTTCAACGGAATTGTTGTTGAGGCGAACATTCGAGGGGGAGGAGAGTACGGAGAGAATTGGCATAATGGAGGTATTGGATGTTATAAATGTCCATATGAATGTCAGCATCAAATGCTTTTTATCTTCTTAGGCCGTCTACACAACAAACAAAATTGTTTTGATGACTTTCAATCTGCGGGTGAGTACTTGATTGCCAACAAGTTTACTTCTCCGAAGAAATTGACAATCCAAGGTGGGTCCAACGGAGGACTCCTCGTCGGAGCATGCCTCAACCAACGCCCAGATCTCTTTGGCGCTGGAATCGCACAAGTTGGGTGAGTGTCGAATTTTCAAAGACTTCTCAAACTTGCAGACTTATATAGGGCTTATTTTGATGTTTCACAGTGTTATGGACATGCTCCGGTTTCATAAGTTCACCATTGGGTATGCCTGGTGTTCAGACTATGGATGTTCCGACTCCAAAGAACACTTTGACACCCTCATCAAGTACTCTCCGTTGCACAATGTCAGGGTCCCTCCAGTCGGAGAATATCCTGCCGTCCTTCTTCTCACTGCTGACCACGAGTAAGCTTCTCCAAGTCTAATAGAAATTGCTCTGTGGAGTAATTGTTGCTGTTATTTTATTAGTGATCGCGTTGTCCCTTGTCACTCACTCAAATTCATCGCCGAGATCCAACATAAGATGGGTAACCACCCTCAGCAGGTAATATTAACCTTTTTTTTTAATACAAAAAGCATACACATCATGAATAAATATTTTAACGATAATTCCACCGCTTTAGGAAAATCCATTGTTGATTCGTGTGGAAACCAAAGCAGGTCACGGAGCTGGCAAACCTACCGCAAAAGTTGTAAGTAAAGAAAAGGACTCGAGAAGTATTTATTTATGAAATAATGACCCGAGTTCCTTGGATTTCTAGATTGAAGAACATACTGACGTTTTGTGCTTCATGGCACTCGCACAAGGACTCAACATTCATGATTTGTAAAGTTAAAAAACTAAAACTTGAATCACTCAATCTAAATTCAAAAGTAAATGTGAGCAATTGCGGTAAATTAACATCAGCGCAATTTAACCAAAGAAAAGAAATTATTATAAACAAATTGGGTTTAATTTATTCTGATTTATGTTTGTGTCCTGCTTGCCCTTTTGGCAGAATATAAAATTAGTTCTGCGTCACGCCGGAGACAATTAGAATTTGACAGAATGGTTTCAGTTGGTTCAATACGTAAACGGGTTAACGCTACGGATTTCTCTAAGCTTGAGGTTGCATCGATACGGCGCAGTTACATTTGTGATGGCGCTGAGTATTGGTTTTAGCGACAGTTTAGGATGGGTTGTTGACCTTTCAAGTGTGTATCGCTGCAGGATCGTTGCCACAAATGCGAATAGTGTTGCTTTTGCCAATTGCTTCCCCAGACATATTCGATTTCCTACAAACGATCTCATTAATTTTCTCATTAGTTTTCAGTGATGCAACTAACCTCCGCCAAATGCCAATAGTTTATGGTCTTTGATGAGTTTGTTGTCAGCGTCAAGGAATCTACGCGGCCGAAAGTTTTCAGCGTCTCCCCAGATCTTGTTATTCTTATGAATCCTTGTTAAGTTGATGTTTACAAGGGTATTCTGAAATTGTGGTCAAACAACTCGCCAAAATTGGTCAGACTAACTAACGTTGTCCGAACCTTCTCAACGGGACATCCTGCGATCATCGTGTTCCTAACTGCTGTTCTGTACATAACTGGTGCCGTATTTGCAAACCGTAGAGATTCAAGGATCATCGCTTCAGTATATGGCATGCTAAATAGTCAAAATTGAATATTAGAAGAAAGAGATTTGGTATCCCGCATCCCTTACTTGACTCTGTCACGAATTGTTGGCAATCGTTCTGTTCCAACAACTGTGTCAATTTCCTGCCTCACTTTCTCCTGGATTTCGGGGAACTTTGTCATGTAAAGCAATATGAATTCTAGGGCGTTGGACGAAGTGTCTGACCCGGCCAAGACGAGATCCACGCAAGCCTCGATAAGTTGCGCATCTGAAATTAACGTTTATAAGTTGTGACTTTAATACACGAAGTGACTCACCATTGAAGTGGCTTTGTTTTCCAACATTATCGTCAATTTTTTTCAAGAAAAGGTCAATAAAGTCACTCTGTTGAGTTTTATAATGACCGAGTTTCCTTCTTCTTGATATAATTTCCTGTGGAAATTCCAAATATAAAGGCATTGGAGTAAAACAACTAAAAGTTACTTGAAATAAATGTTGCATTCGTCGAAATTGTCGTAGAATTGTGCCGTAGTTGCTTGCTCCAGGAATGTACTTCAGAAATGGAAAAGCATACAGCGGCTGAGTCCCGATAGAAGGAAGGCTCGTCAGTTCCGCAGCAATGGCGACAAATCTCTTCATTTCTGGGTCATTCACAGAAAGACGAGTGCCTGACATGATTCGCCAGACGAGATTTAAAGCGGGTAGATTAAAAACATGTCGGAGTGAGACGTCACTCCCATTCTCCGTGAGATAGGCGTCAAACTTTGGTAGGAAGTCCTGAATTTCTTCAGCAATTGAGCCATCCAAAGTTTCTGGATGAACAAATCCGAATTCGTGAAGGGAACGAAGTGTGAACCGACGAATCTTTTTCCAACTTTCGCCGTGACCGAAAAATAGTCCTGCGAGAAAGAAAACGCTTTTATACTTCCAAAGCTGCTACACCCATTCCCCACAGGAGTTTTAAAACTCACCACAATTTTGATTCAGCGTGGGACCGTAGAATAACGGCGTTCCGGGAAACCGTCCGCTAAAGTCATCCGAACACAAAACTTTCTTGGCGATTTCATAATCCTCCACAATCACTTAACAAAAGAGTTCAAATTAAAAATGTTCGATGTAGACACGATAAATGATGCACCTGGAAATTACCAATATCGAGGACCCCTGCTTTGACCTTCACCACTGGTCCATACTTCAGGCACAGTTTCTCAAATAGCTCAAAATGCTTGAGGTTTCTTTCTCCAAATGCCAACTGAATTGCACTCCCGATAAACGGGAGAGAGATTGGTCCTGTTAAAATAGAAGCATCAGTTTATGAGCGATTTTTTTATTCGATGAATTTACCTGGAAGTTGATTTGCAGCGTTCTTCTTTCCAAAAATTAGCCATGTTAGAACTATTACAATCCAAATGAATGTCAAAAACCCGGTGGTTAACAACATTGTTGATTTCAGTCCCCGCTGAAGGTTTCGACTGTGTACTTTAAAGACGATGGGAAGATGTCTGAAAACTTTCTAAAAAAATATAAAGTTTAGAACGCCTTCTTTCAAGGCTGGCTTTCTCATCGGCCTAAATGTTTCCCGTTATCGGTCAGCTTTCACTTTCCCAAGGGTCCATACAAACTTCAATTGTCTGAATCAGCTTAAACGGGAATTCCCCGTTGCGTATTTGTCACAAGGTAAGATAAAGTCAGAAGGTCATCGTGGATCCTTTCGCTTTCACTTTCTCAAAAGAGCATCTTGACGGGATCAAAAGGGTCAGTTAGTGTGGCCAGTGTCGTTGAATAGGCAGTGGCCATCTAAAAATGCTTTCTGCCGACATGTTCCAAATTCTACTGTATTTTTCTACTGGCGTTTTGCTTTGGATTCTGTTCACCGATATCATTCGAAAGTCAAGGAAAAACAGACTCCCTGGTAAGGATCTTGCAAGAACTGAATGCGAAAATTATATTTTTATTCTCTTAGGCCCCATTAGTCTGCCATTGATAGGAAGCGCACTTCAAATTGGATTAGAGTCAATCAACACAAAGAATTTCCAATTGATGAGAAAGCTTTGTAAGAAATACGGTCCGGTCATGGGATTCAAAGCTGGGGTTCAGAATTTCGGTAATTTCCATACAAAAAATGGTATTCATGCTCATATATTTGGATTTTTTCCCCAGTCTTTACTGAAGACTACCAGACAGCTAAGCATCTCCTCACTTCGGATGACTGGAGTGGGAGATACCCGGACAAGCCACTCTATCTGGAGTTAACAATGAACAGGAATCTTGGTAATTATAGCAAGTTGACATTTTTGGGACAGAGTAACAAGTGACTTGTTTTGAAGGGATTTTATTCAGTCGAGGAGAGTCCGTGGAAGAAGACGCGAACCTTTGCCATTCGATCTCTGATTGAATTTGGATTTGGGGAGACGCAGAACATGGAGGCAGTGCTGCAAGAAGAACTCGATGACTTTATCAAAAGATTGGACGAACGGGTGGCAGAGTCTAATGCTGAAATTACATTTCATCAGTACTTTAACCTCCCTGTGCTCAACATTCTTTGGAGAGTCATGTGCGGAATGCGTTTTTCATGCGATGACGATGAAATGAAGAAACTGGTTCCAATCATTGAAGCAGCGATAGGCTCGACATCAATTGGCACTCAACCAATCTATGCTTTTCCATTTCTCCGTTTCGTTCCTGGTATGAGCAACCAGAAGCAACTGGTGGACATGTTTGGAAAGGTCCAAGGTATATTCAGGGTAAGAAGCACCTACGCACATGCTCAGAGCAAGTTTTGACGTTGGTTGGAAACAATTTTTCCAGGAAATGATCCAGAAACGGAGACATGCTGGGACCTACCTTCAAGTCCAGAATGATTTTGTCGATAGGTTTATGAAGAAAATACACGAATACAAGAGTTCAGAAATTCCTACGGATATATACACTGGTGAGTTCAGCTCATGCGCAGTGAAGGATTAGTTTGCTTTATATCTTCTTTTTAGACGACCAACTGATCCAAAGTTGTACAGACTTGGTCCTTGCTGGGTCCGATACTTCAGCAAATGCGCTTGAGTTCTGCATGCTCTACATGCTCAAGTACCCAGACATTCAAAAAGAGGTCCAAAAAGAAATTGATGTTGTGCTTGGTCGTACGCGGAGGCTGTGTGTCAATGACAAGTACAGGTACGCTTGCGCAATGCTTGGTTGTTCATGTAAAGTGCTCATGCGCATTTTTTCAAACATTTCAGAATGCCTTATACGGAAGCTACGATTATGGAAGTTCTCCGGTAAGTCGCCTTATCTTTAAACCATACGCCATTTTTGACAATGGGATTTCTACACCTTGTTTAGATTTGCAAATATTGCCCCAGTGGATATTCGCACATCGATAAGAGACACCGAGCTCTGTGGAAGCTTTGTTCCAAAAGTGAGTAGGCAGGCTATCTTATTAGTATACAAAACTACAAGGGTTTTGGTTTTTCGACAGAATACGTTTGCGCTGATGAACTTTACGCAAATTCATAAAGACCCGACGATTTGGGATGACCCTGAAGCGTTTCGGCCCAGTCGCTTCCTAGATGAGAACAACAATGTCCTCAAGGACAGCAAACTCCTTGCATTTGGAGGAGGTAAAGTTTCAACTAAAGGAATGGAAGTGTACTTTGTAATGATGATGTTCTCCAGGAAAGCGGATTTGCTTGGGCAAACAAATGGCTAAATCAAGTCTCTTTGGATTTTTCACTACAATTCTCCAGCGATACTCAATCGAAAAGTCTCCAAATCATCCAGAACTTTCACTGGAGTCGTTTGTAAGTGGGATCACAAATATGCCAACGAAATTCTACTGCCGGCTGAAGCATCGCGGAGTACTTACTTCTTCGTTGAAATAAAAGGTTTTTTTTTTTTAAAAAAAATTGCTAATTTACTTCTCGTATCATTCACGACTTACTTCCGATAAAATGTGGAAATTGTACAGCATCTTCTATCCATTTGGCTACGTTGAGTAATTTGTCTTCACTGAACTTGGGACCTATTAGTTGTAAACTAAGCGGAAGTCCTTGCGAGTTGAGTTTAATTGGCAAGCTCAATGCCGGAACCCCTGCATGTTTTATGAAAATCACACTTTCTTTAAATTCAAAATTAGAAATTGCAATATTTTACGAACCCGCCATGTTCGCTGATTGAGTGCAATAGTCCTGCACCGATGTCTGCGTCCTGCTGTCCAATTTGGCAAAACTTGAGAAAGTGGGAGGAGCGGAGAGAGTAACGGGAGTCAGGAGTACGTCTACACCGCTGTCCCAGACTGTTTCAAAGTCCTGCGTAATGAGTCGGCGTACCTTCATCGCTTGCATGAAATACTTGTCATAGTTTCTGATAAATCACACACTAATTGTACTTGACTGTGTTCAATAATTTTATGAATGAAGAGAGTTACGTTTTCAGCAGAAAGTAGTTTCCAGCAAGGATTCGGCCACGAACGACATCGTTGAATCCTTCGTGTCTTGTTTGAGCGTAGAGCCCTTCGGTTGAATTTACTTTTGGTCGAGGTGTTCTGTGTCCGTAACGGAGTCCATCATATCTGGCCATGTTGCTTGCCACCTCGCACGGGTTGAGTACACTGTAGCATGCCAGTGAGTACTTTGTGTGGGGCAAACGGACCTATGCAAAATCAATTTGCTAGATGGTGGTTTTGCAAGACCAGTAGAGTTGGAATAAATTGAGTTTTGGAAGTTTACATTGGTAACTTTAGCACCTTGATTGGACAAAATGTCCCTTGTTTCTTTCCAGCAATTGATTACTTCAGGGTCCATTCCATTGCATGCAAAATCATCCGGGATTCCTACGCGAATCTTTGCAATGGAGAAGTCTGGATCGATCCGAACTGACGGCAAGTTTTTCTCAAAACTGGTGGAATCTTTCTCATCGAATCCTTTGACGATATCTGCGGGTTCAAAAAATGAAGAAAAAGTTCGAAAAAGTGAATGAAAGGACATACTAAGTATAACAGCCGAGTCTTCTACGGTTCTCGTGATGATCCCCGGAACGTCCATGGAATTGACCAATGGAATGAGTCCATGTCGTGAGAGTAAACCGTAAGTTGGTTTTAGTCCAACAACTCCGCAGTATGCAGCTGGATTTCGAGTTGATCCTCCAGTGTCCGAACCAAGCGCACTGTAATTGGAGATTATTCATTTTGTTTGTTAGCAATTGGCGTGTTTTAAAATCATACGCGAAACAAATCCCAGCAGCAACAGCCACAGCACTGCCGCCAGAGCTCCCTCCAGGAATCCTCCAATCGCTGAAAGATTTGAGACTCGATTCACTCGTTCGAAATTCGTCCAATCCCCAGACATTTTTCGTTGGTCCGAAAACGCTGTCCAAAGTGCCACACCTAAAAATTCAAACTAAAATAAATTGATTTGTTTTAATATTAAGTTATTATGACACGAACCCCATTCCAAACTCGTCCATATTCGTTTTTCCAAAGATGACAGCCCCGGCATCTTTCAATTTCTGTACGACAGTGGCTGTATAAGGAGGGGTGAAATCAAAAAGCATTTTAGAACCACAAGTAGTCGGTAGATCTTTGACACAAAAATTGTCTTTGATCGCCACAGGGATTCCACGCAAAGGAAGATTGGATGTATTTAGATCATCCTTTATTTCGTTGACGTGGTTTTGTAGATGAGATATTGGTAATACGAATGTAAAGGCGTTGAGATGTCGTGAGTTGTTGAATGTCTCGTATGCTTTCTTCACGATTTCTTTAGGTGATTCAGTTCTCTGCCGGATTCCCTTCAGCGCCTAAGAATTAAATGGTTTACAGTAATTACATTAAGGTAAACAATTCAGTGACACCATCAGCAAGAAGGCAATGAAGCAAAGCATAAAGCGAAGCTGACTTTGTCACGCTTACTAGCCAGGAGATATGGAAAGCGGCTAAGCGTCTGTTCATCAAAATGGAATTTGAGTTGCTGTGCGGCATTCCACTCCGAGGCAGGATGCTTGGTCAAAAAGACGACGTAGCATTGTTGTAAATAATCCAGAATGTACGCCAATGAAATCTGATCATCTTCATCTGGCACGTTTGTATCTTCATCCGACTCGTATTCATCTTCGTTTAACTCTGTCTGATCCAGTTCAATCGGAATCCATTTTGGTCGTCGCTCCTTATTATATCCGCTCAAGCCCGAAACTACATTCGCATTTTTGTCCTTTTGTTGATGAATATTGACTTTGTCTTCTTTGAAAGGTTTCAGCCCCACTTCTCCAGGAGCGCATGGCATTGCATAAGAACAGTGCGGTACTGCATAAAGTCCTTCTAGCACGACGTCATCGGTGTCGTCCACAATGTCGTTAACCACAATGACCTCCGGCTCTCCTAAACAATAAAAAGCCTAAAGTCAGTTCCTGTTCAGAAGTTTGGAAACAATCTTAAAAACCTTACCAGGAGTACTGGAAGCGTCAAATTTTACTTTATATTCATTTTCGTCAAACATCCAACTCATCGCCTCTTCTTCTTCCTCAGTGAACTCATTATCTTCAGTCAGTTGGTCATCATTGGTCAAGCCCAGTTCGATTTTTGGTTCATAAGTTGATGAGTCCCTGACACGCCGAGAAGGACGGAACCAGCGTCTCATTCGTTTCCAAAGTCCGTCGAAGATTCCCCCAAAGGCTGGTTTGGAATGGTTTCCTTTCCCCGTTGTTCCCTCCATCGGGGGGTAACATTCCTCATTCTCAATCTTAGCAATGGCTGTGTTCATGCGGTCACGAATCTCTTCGGGTGAAGGGTCATTCGGGAGCTGAGGGACCACGTCTCGGAGGTAGATTTCTTCCAAATCCATTTTGTGCCGAAAAGATTCTTTCGTTCTCTGAATTTCAATTACCAGAAATTCTTCGGAAGCAAAGGCAATGCAAGCAATTTAGAATTTAGGCAGCAGTAATATGTATAATTGGCATTGTTTATAAACACAATTCAGCCCATTGTCATGGTCTTTGACCTGCAGAAACGGGGTCACCACAAGTGCCAAATATTGACAAAGTGCCTCACCTTTGCAATGGTTTTGACCTGGGGCATGTTGAGACGAGTCACGTGCCTTTGTTTTGATCCTGAAAAAAAAATATTCCACACCGACAAATAAGTTTTATTGTTTTAATTGAGCCGAACTTTGCCTTACTTCAGGTGAATAATGCTTGTGCAGTGGAATGGATTTACGAGGCGTCTCCTCCAGGGTGAGATCCACTTGAATTGGCAATCAATCGTGAAGTTTAGCAGTGGCCAGAAATCAAAGAAACAGGAGAGCAACGATTCACAGAAAAATCAGGATAAGGGTTCGAAAATTGATGGCGGGAGACTGATGAGGTCATGGGAACTTCATTCTTACGGGGGCCCGGGTGACCTCCAGTTAGCCACAAAAGCTAGAATCCCTGTCATAAAGGACCCCAAAGATGTCATCGTCAAGGTCAAAGCCAGCTCAGTCAACCCTTTGGACGTAAAGTAATGCCAAGGTAGAAGTATGCACCCCTCTCATTTTTGTTTCTTTTAGGTTCTGATGACCTCTGGCTACGGCGCAGGAACTATCAATATCCTACGAGAGTTAGATTCTGCATCTGTGTTTCAACCTCTGGCAATACTATCGTCACTAAGATTTGGAGCTAAAGGACGTCTAATCGAGTTTCCGTTGACATTGGGAAGGGATTTCTCTGGAATCGTCACAGAAGTTGGGAGCGATGCCAAAGATATAAAAATCGGAGATGAAGTATATGGTGCTGTTGGAGTCCAACGGAGTGGTAGCCATGCGGAGTATGTACTTACTTCGTCAGAAATGGTATGAGATCAAGATGGTCAGAAATGGCTGCGCTATTAGATGGAGAGAGTTTATATCGTTTAATCGTGTTTTTTAATTTACAGATCAGGAGAAAGCCAAAGCTATTGAGTTTTGTTGAAGCAGCATCACTTCCTTATGCTGGATTGACGGCTTGGTCTGCAATTCATATCACTGGAGGGTATCATAATCTCAATGGAAAAAAGTTTTTACTACTCGGAGGCTCTGGTGGTGTTGGAAGTTTTGCAATTCAGTATTTACGGGCACATGGTGCTTATGTAAGGCTATTATTTGTACAACTATCAGTAGTAATGCATTAACTTTCTTGGGTTTTGCAGGTGGTATCAACCTGTAGCCCGGATGCTCTAGAGCTTCTCACTGGGATTGGATGTAACTTTGCAGTCGATTACAAAGACAAAGATTACCTCTCGTATATTCAACAACAGGCAGCGTACGTCTTTAAATTAAGACTCAGTTTTATAGATTTACAGCCTCTTATCACATTGTGTTCTCTCCACAGGTTTGATTGCATTTTAGACGTGAGCGGTACAAATAGTCGTCCCGAGCTGTTGAAATTCCTTTCCGCTCCCACCGGACAATACATTACGTTAACTTCCCCTTTTGTTGCGAATTCTGACAAGTTTGGCTTCCTGCCTGGCATAGCTGCAAACATCAGCGACCTTGCCCTACAAAATCTAAAATCATTTGGAAAAGATAATGTACTGTCGAAGTGGGCATTCTTCATTCCCTGCAATCGGGGCCTTGATTCTCTCAATTCACTCGCAGAGTCTGGGAAAGTAAGTGGATCTTTTCTTTTGATAAATCAATTTTCTAAGTTTTATTTTCAATTGTAGATTACACCAGTAATTCAAGAAACTTTTCCGTTTGAGGATGTTCCAAAAGCATACGAGAAACTGGGACTTGGTCACGCCCGTGGTAAAATCGTGATTGATTTCGGGTGATGACTGGACAGTGAGGAGGAAGAGTTCAAGCTATATTCCCCACTTTTGTAAACTCCTGTTTAGTTTTAATTTTTGTTATTAAAAGATCGATTTCTAGAATGTTTGATACCAAATTCTCACCTGTTTGGAATCACTTGGGTCTGTTGTTTTTAACATTCTGCCGGTATCCCCGTAGTACTTGAAGGCAATGTGAGCCAACCTTTCAGGAGACGTGGCATGTTTCCAAAAACGAAGTTTTCCATCAATGTCGGTGTCAATTCCTTTTAATGTGAATGTATCGGAGAACGGGTTCAGAGCTTGGTACAAAATATAAAGTAAAAGCCAAAGGTGAAATGAATTCTCAATGTATTACCTGATCGGAGGTCATTTTGCTGAAACAGGATTGGATCATATTCCTTGGAGAGCTTAAGCTTTATCACTTGCAGAAGCCTCCCAACAGCAAAATGGATTCTCTCCGCCTCCAGCGCAATCGAAAGGATGTCTCGCTCAACAGAATCTTCGCGGACAGCAGGGGCACCATAGTTGCTCGTAATGAAGGAAAGAAGAAGTAATGTAGCAAAGAACTTCGCCATATTTTTGATTCGATAAAAACGGTAACGACAAAGAAATTACTAACAATACAAATAAGACAGAAATGTTGCTCAAGTTCCAGCTCAAGAAAGTTCTTCTTCCTCATTTCACTAACAATTTTATTAGTAGAAAGTTAAACCAGTGACCTCATTTCCAATACGGGGTTAGGAGCATTTGTGTACACATGGAATCATTGCATCTTTCTGCTTTTCGAAATTATGAATCGACGAAATCGATCTTATGAAAATTCTAACAACGAAAATTCAGGGGGGAAAATTGTAGGAGCCAATCCGTCGCCGCATCGTCTCAAACCTGACCAATAAAGAACTTGTAATATTAGAATGCCTTCATGATAGCCTTCAATTGAAGATGTGTTAAGGAATGGCTAATCAGTAATTAATCGAGACAAAATTTTGGAATGTTTTAAAGTGACAGTGACCCCGCTATAACGGTTTCCTCGTAATTCAGCTAAGGTGTGGTGTGTATAGATAGGAGTTTTTAATCTCAGCTTCAATTCAAAGGTGAATCTGGAATTATTACGTAAGGGTTAGCATGTTGTTTTTAAGCCGATGATATCTTATTACATGTTCCCTAGTCATGTCACTCCTATGACTTCAGTCAGTGACTGAAAGCACCTGGATAACCACACCCAGCTTCATTCGTCTTCTCTTTAATTATTAATCTGATACGCTTTTATACACACAAAGTGGATTTTTCCCAATGACTTCTTCATCTAATTCCAGCGGATTCTTGAAGGTAAATGCTTTCGTTTTTGGAATTTCAATTCAATTTCTGGATTCTTCCACAGATCATATTTCTTCTTCATCTCATACTTTCATCATGGTAAAAAGAAATGTCAAATTCTGAATCCGAATGGCCTAGTAATTGTTTGAATTCCAGGGGCATGCAGTCAGCGTATACTGTTCCAACAAGCTACCTCTTTACCAATATGTAAATCATTTATATGGGTTATGCTTTACTTTTACATTTATGTCTGTTATTCACCAATTTTTTATTGGATTTCAATTATTTTTAGCATCTTTATGGTTGTTTTACTTTGGGGAATTGCAAATCGAACATCAATGGAAGCCGTCGGAATGGTAGTCTGAATCGATATTAATCTGGCTAATTCATTTCCCATGTTTCACTGACTCCTCTGCCCTATAGGCATTCCTCATCAATGCGACAGTTTTCATAATCGATGTCATCACGCTGACTGTCTATTGGCCCAGAGGTGAGTCACGACGCGCATGCGTATGAATCGTCACTCTGTCTTGAATTTTATAATCTCTACAATCTACAATTAAATTTTTATAAGCTATACGTGTGATTCATTTTTCACCAGGTGAACGACATCGACTTTATTTGGGATTTGCAATTGCCAATACCATTCTTCGACCAATCACGTGTCTCATTCTTTATCGAATCTTCCGAGACTTTGATACGCAAGGGGTAGGGATTCGAGGCCTTTTTGGCGACCTCTTGGACGCACCGACGGGGATTTTGAATAACTTCAGCGGAGTTCGGGAATACCGTGGGACTTCTGGATTGACATCATCCGACCCAACAGCGCCTCCGCCACCAGGAACACGGCGGACTGGATATGAACCTATTGACCCAGCCAGGATTTAAACTTTTAATGTCATTCTGACATGCATTTGTAATGCCTTCTCCTTCAACTAATGATTCCTTAGTAAATAAGCTCTGTCACGTTCCCAAAACATTGTAATAATACTATACCATGCATTTAAAATTCATGAGTGAAATTGTCTCTGCTATAAGAAATTAATCCTCTGCATTTTTGCATGGAATTTGCTAAGAATACACCCTGTAAAACAGGTTTGTCGAATCCTATCAGTTTGGTAGCTTTATTAAGACAATACATGCGAGATCAAAACAACAATAGAATTCGGGGAATGGCCTTGGAGAAACGGGTCTCATTCCCATTGTTGCTCCGCAGGGTGGAATAAATCTTAAAGCCTATCGAATAAAGATTTTTGATCATATCCAGAAGATGCGGATAAATTCTAATCCCTACCATCCTAACAACCCTGTCATCTCAAAAATATCTTAAATGAAGTTAATATATTTTACATAACTTCTTGTTATATTTCATAGGGGTTAAAAGTCCACAATTTTTATCCTAGAGAGAGATGAATATTTTCATTCTATTTGCATCTCTACTATTCAGGTAAGCTACGCGTTTTTAGCTTTTAGCGTAAACATAATAAGTTCATTAAACCTTTTAGGCCGTATACTTCGGATTACAATTTTGACTACCCCGAAGTACGACGTGACGAGGATCAAGTAGAAGATCATGATGGAATTATTGTAAAAATACGATTCACTAACCAATAATTGAGACAAACTGATGAAATTATTTTCAGCTCAAGGATCCATATCGTTGGTTGGAGGAATTGGATTCCCCCGAGACACGAAGCTTCGTTAGATCACAAAATGCGTTAACGACGCCATACCTGAGGCGATGTCCTCATCGCGAAGGAATTCGCAAAAGCCTCACGGAGCTGATGAACTACACCAATATAGGGATGCTGGTTAAGCGAGGTGGGCGATACTTTTTTACCGAAAGCGAAGGACTTCAGAATCAAATGTGAGTTGTAAAAGGTCATATTTACGTTACGATACGATACGATGACCGCAGATATTTGTAAAATGTAGGAGTCTCTACATGCAAAATGGCTTACACGAGGATCCACAAATTCTGCTCGACCCAAATAAACTATCTGGAGATGGTACAACGACAATTGCAAGCATCCATCCTTCACCCAATGGGAAGTTGATGGCTTACATGGTGTCGAGCAAAGGTTCTGATTGGCAGAGCATTCACTTTATGAACGTTGACACTGGAGAAGATTACAAGGACAAAATGGCAGACACAAAATACACAACCCTGAGTTGGACGCATGACAATTTGGGATTGTTCTATAACGTAAAATTTATTCATTTATTAACTACATGTGTTGTAAGCGTCTGTTTTCAGAAATATTCATTGGATGAGAAATTGAAGGGTGCTCAAGCGAAGCACCAGTTGTGCTACCATGTTCTTGGAATGGATGGGGAAGATGACATTGTCGTCGTTGAACTTCTGGAACATCCATCCTGGGGATTGTAAGTTAGTCAGATTTGTCTCCAGGGAATATCAACTTGAAGTCTTGACAATTTAAATAATATGATTTCTCGCTTGATATTCAGTTCTGGCCTTGTGTCACACGATGGGAAGTACTTGATAGTCTACATCGAGGATGAATTGGGTCCCGTCCAAGTTCATTACGTCAATCTGGTTGACTTTCTTTCGACAAAAGAATCAAGACCGAAGCTGATACCCGTTGTTGACAACTTTGAAGCTGAATACTACGTACAGAAATTCAATTTTGATAAAATGTCAAAAAGGATATCTGATTTTTTAAATTCAATTTCCAGTATGTCACCAATGAAAACAGCATTTTCTACTTTCTTACAAATCAAGGTGCTCCTAACTGGAAACTTGTTGGAATTAATTTTGATCGCCCAAAGGACCCTTGGGAAGAAATTATTCGAGAAGATCCGAAATTCGTCATAGAGTCTGCAGTCCCAGTGGACAAGTAATTTTCCCTAATTAAACTTTCCTTGTAGCAAAAACCTAATTGTAATTATTTTCAGGAATAAATTGGTCCTCCGCTACTTGCAAGATGTGAAAAGTACAATTCAAATAAGGTCCTTAAATGGAAAAACGGTCCTAGCTACGTACCCCCTGGAGTCTGGAACCGCTGATGGACTCTACACTGACAAGGATGACAACGAATACTTTTTTACGTTCGAATCCATCCTTTCTCCAAAGCGTATACACCGATTTGATTTCACGGAGCACGCTGATTCTCCATCAGTAAGCATATGAATTCAAAGTCACGATCTCCATTAACTTTAGGATTAGTCTTCACTCACCGCACCGGTCATGTTTATTCATATTTTACAGTTGCAACTCTACAGATCAGCTACGATTCCTGGTTTTGAACCTTCGGATTACATTTTAACTCAAAAGTTTTACAAAAGTAAGGATGGAACGAAAGTCCCAATGTTCTTGGCCCATAAGAAAGACTTGAAATTCGGGTCAGACACGCCCTGTCTTTTGTATGGCTACGGTGGATTCAATAGCATCAATCTTCCTTCCTTCAGTTCGGACCAGGCGATGTTTCTAAGAAACTTCAACGGCGTCTATGCTATCGCCAATATTCGAGGCGGAGGGTAAATGCCTTAACACCGTTTTCGTTTCAATCCACTAAATAATTCAGATTGGGGATTATAAGCTTTCAAATCAAATTGAAATCCCATTCGGGACACCACAAAACACATCACGGTTGGTTAAAGTTTTCAATTTAAATGTTTAACAGGGAATACGGACTCAAATGGTATAATGGCGGAAGGCTATTTAACAAGCAAAATACATTCGATGATTTCCAAGCAGCGGCCGAGTATTTGATTAAGAATAATTACACATCAGCAGCAAAACTGACAATTCACGGGGCTTCGAATGGCGGCCTTCTCGTTGCCGCTAGTGTCAATCAACGTCCTGAATTATTTGGAGCCGCCCTAGCACACGTTGGGTGGGAATGAAATACACAATCTAATGATTTGATTGATAATTTGTCATCTTCATATCGATTCCAGTGTCATGGATGTTACGCGTTTCAACAAGTTTGCAGTCGGCCAATCCTGGACATCTGATTATGGCAACCCCGAGAACAAGACACAGTTGGAATATATCTTGAAATACTCGCCATATCAAAACGTTAGATTCCCTGAAGGGGACAATGTCACGCAGTATCCAGCTACGCTTCTGTTCACAGCAGATCATGATGACCGCGTGGTTCCTAGTCATAGTTACAAACTCATAGCAGAAATGCAGCACACGCTTGGCAAGGACAAGCGACAAGTACACTCGAGCAATCATCATGATTGGACACCAATTTTCTAAATGTGTTTTCTTTTGTACAGACAAATCCTCTGTTCCTATTGGTCCAAGCAGATGCTGGACATGGGTCTGGAAAACCAACGTCAAAGAGGGTAACCCTTGACTCTTACTTTTAATTAAAAGCTGACCTTTTTTTCCTTTCATTCCAGATTGAAGAGTACACGGAGGTTTACTCTTTCCTTTGCAAAGCCCTTGACCTCGAGTTCACAGCCGAGTAATAAAGCTGACCTCGGGTGCTTTGTCACACTGCCGTCGCTACAAAATCATCCCGTCCATTGAATTTTTTTTATTAATTATAAATAATTTAGTACAAGCTTTAGCCGGATTTGTTCACAGAATAGCGTAGCATAATACCGTTGTTGTCATTTGAAACTGGTAATACATGTGTGTGTAATTACTTTATGGAGCGGGTATGTCGTTGAAACGCTGCTTTGCCATATTGCGGAAACCCAAAAGTTAATCAGCAATATTGGAACTTAAATACCTTAATTGCATTTGAAATTAGGCCAATTAAAATCGATTTCAGCACCATATTCTTGTGACCAATCCAGATTATAGTCACTCCATTTCATCCATTCCCTAATTTAAGTCTGTTGAAAGACACCAAGTCAGATTGGGAGATTATTCGAAGTTATTGATTCTTCGTGTATTACTTGAAAAGGAACGTTTTAAAACATGATCGTTGAGAGGTTCTTCATTCACTATTTAGGGATTTGAAATTCGGGACTCGGGAGATATGGGATAATTCAGGTTTCTCATTTTCTTATTATTATCGAACAGTAACTTTAAATTTTAAGTAGTTGTGTATATAGGCTTCAAAAAATACGAGGATATTCAATAGTTATAAATATTTCAATATTAGCAAAGCTCAACTTTTTGTTGTAAAAAGCAACTTTCCTTTCGAATTCGTCTCTGGTTCATTTTTTTCGCGTAAGAAACTTAAACAGGCGAGCGGACATTTATTAGCGATCAAAAGCGTTCAAAAGCGCCGCCATTTTATCCCTTCAAGGTAGACATTTGTATAATCTGCCTCTTAGCATAAGATCCATTCCTTTTCTTATCCTTCCTTTCATATAATTTGTCTCAAATTAATCTCCAGCATTAATGTAATGAGTATATTTCTCTTTTGTTTTTTCCCCATTTTTCGTTTTGTTAAGAAACTTGTTCATAAACTTTCTCGTAGAAAATTTAAGAGAGTTTAGCGTCCTTTTGTATAATAAGGAGCGGAATGCGCCTGCGTCAGGGAAGGGAGAAGCGTACCTGGAGTTTAAGTTAGCGTAGCCATTAATTGAGGCTTATGAAATCTGATCATTTTGATGAATGTCCAGCTTGTCTTGGATTCGTCAGTCCAGCATCTTTTAGTTTACGCTTTCATTTCAGTTCTGACTCGGCAGTTCCTTGTGGTTCCGAGACCATGTCGATTTCAAGGACAGGTGCAAACAGACCAGCCGCCTTTGACCTTCCGCTCACTGTCACGGTTGCAATAGGTTCAGAAGGTGAAGTCGGCTTGGGAATTTTGGACACTTCCAATTTATCCCCAACTAATGCAAAAAAAATTTCGGAGTTATGGACACGTTATTCGGTTACTTTCACTGCTAAAAGTAGAGCCTCACCACGCTCTGTCCTTCTCAAGCTTCCGCTCTCTGGGTCAGCAGTTCTCCCTGTGAACTGGAGACTGTCAATTATCGGAATCTTTTTTCCGAAGGTTCGCTCATCCAAGTGCCAACGGTTCCCTGAATAAAACAAGGTTTTCTCAACTGTCATCCTGTCACGGTTCCAATCCTGACGTGCAACGGGAAAATGACAAGAATGAAAATTTGATTTGTGACTTACCGCAACAGAGGAGAATAAGGCCAACAACAATGATTCCTCCTCCGCCACAACCAATGATTACCTGAATAAGCAAAGTAGATTCTATACTCTAATTTCTTAATTACTGTAATTTACGATAGTCGTGACAGCACGACATGTTTGCAAAGCTGTCATTGTAAAGCTGAACTTTTCATGACAGAGCTGCAACTTACCCCAGGTTCACCAAAGCCCACAAGATAGCCGATAAAACCGGCGATAATTGTGACAATCGTGCCAACGATCATGACAAAAAGTCCGATATGCGCACAGGAAATTCTTTCCTACAATGTGAATCAACTTTAGTTTCCGAAAAGTATCGAAATCCTATACTTTACTTACCGGTTTATGATATAGAATGACAGGTTCGGCGTGGTAGTACCCCTCTAGGGATCCATTCTTTTGCCCTCCTGATTGACTACTATGCTTATGGCCTTGACCAATCACAGGCGTAGATCTCTCTTGTGGAATTCGAGGTGCCGAAGATGTCGGTGTCGAACAAGCCCCCGCGGCTATGGAGTCTAGAAAACTAGACTGACTGTTTGTTTTCCGACTGACACGATGTGCCTCTCGATGATGCTCAGGTGGGGTTGACACGACCTTTTGTATATGGTCTTCCCGCTGCTGTCGCCGCTTGTTTAATAAATTGGCTGCATGCATTGTATTTGATTAGGTGATTCAATTGCCCGTGTGACAATAAGGGCAAGCCGTGACGGCAGTCGAGCGTGTGTTTCCTATGGACGTCGAACGCGGACTAAGGTGAAGCAGCCCGTTGGCCTCCCACTAGGGAACAACATGTTGATTTGACTCTGGAAACGAGCAGGTTGACTGACTTTTCTTTCCAAACAGTGTTGTCTCCTAAATTAGAACTGGAGAACTCTGGAAACTGACGAGATGTGGTGGTGGTGGCTGTATGGGTTGGTGATCTCAATCTCTGATCAGTTCAAGGAGAAAGTAAAAGGAAGATGAGGGGAGGAGGTGGTGGTTTTCGCTATAAGGAAAGCAGGTAAGGGACTATTTAGTAAACGGGTTTTTTTGCGAAAATTCACTGGAGAAAGGAGAGTGCGAGACCGGAAACTTTCCCTTTTCCCTTTCTCCAGTCGATCAATAATTGAAACACCATCTGAGCACATGCTACTTCCTATGCTAATCATACCAACCACGGAACCTCACGGAGCAACTCCAACGCAACAATTTCATCTCACTCCATCCAGCAGCATCCAGAAGAGAACCGTAGACAAGACCCGGAGGGTGTCATCCCCAGTGTCACAAACAGTAACATGTCCATGTCACCCATCCATTCTGATCACGTTCAATTGAATCATGCAGAACAGGCAAGAAATTGAAGTAGACATGCCTCCAAGAAAATTTTGGCTCATGGCTCCATTACTGTTGTTACACGTGGAACAAGGGACAATGCATCTTCTCACGCAGACATATTCCGGTTTTCCCCTGAATTCCCTTTTCACTTTTACTTTTATATATTATTGAATTCACCATACATTCTAAAATACTGGAGAAATGGATGTTGACTCAATCTTGAATCCTTGCTTTTGGTTTTAATGTATTTTTATTTGCTCTTCAAACCAGTTCCTTCTACATGTAATGGCGGTGGTAGAGCAGGAGAAAGCTGGTGAAAGTCGAGTAGGCGGATGAATAAACAACGAATTCGATGATGACAAAAAAGATCATTTTTTATCCTCTTGGACTTTTAGAAGGGACTTGGCTTTATTCCATTTCCTCCGCTGAATTTTATAACTTTCCAATTCCATTTTCAATAGGATTTCTCCTGGGTATGATGATGATGGGACAAAAGAAGAAAAAGTTAGAAGGAAAAATATGAGGAGAAAGTTTGAGTTGTTCATTTTGTTCTGCTCATTCAATCACGTAATTCGATCCATAATTTATAGTGTGTACATGACCATATTCCAAAGGATGTTTAGCTCTCTATTTATAAAATTTGAAGGAGTGAAGATGAAAGGTAGGGAAATGACAAGTTCAGTATGCCGCGGGAGACAAAACAAAATGGATGAGGGAGACGTATATGTAATGGCGCATGTAGAGATGATGAATTTTGCCATAATGGAATCCCACTTAATTAGAAAATATGGGAAACGGATGTTCTCAAGTTCCTCCGTCGTCTAGAGAGATCTGGATGACAACGGATATGGAAATGACGCCATTACTCTCATAGTTCATAACATTCGCTCCTCTTTCAAGTTATAGCGTCGTCGTCCTTTTCTCGTTAGAAACTCTCAAAAACAAAACAAAGCTATTACATTTTGTCAGATCAAAAGTTTATTAATTGAATTTATAGAGAACTTTGCCTCCTTCAAAAGTTTTTCGTCCCCTCATTATGTTCATCGTCGCCTTTATCCTCCTAGGCTCTCCATTTCAAGTCGATTTGCACAAAAATGGAGTCCTAATGAGCACAAGTTTTCACTGTATAAGGCATAAAAAGTACTTTTCACACTTTCAAAGTTGCGAGGACTAAGGACATGTTGACGGCACAACTTTAGAATTCTATTGCACTGCTTTGAATAAAAGTCCGACTCAAACTTAATTTTGAAAGGAATGCCTTGAGGAGAAGTCATTAGAAGCACTCAAATGTCACAAACAACTGGAGTAGTCTCATTTATCAACATTTCCAGAACAATGAAATTTGACAAAAGGATGATCATCATGAGGAGAAAAGGGAATTCCTTCATTATTATCATTTTAGGCTAAAAGTTAAAAGTAATGAGCCCAAATATTAATTAACTTGGAAATTGTGAAGAGCCTCCTTGAGGCATGACGTTCTTAATTTGAATTGAAGGGCATCTGCCGCTTCTTCCTCCAGGCTCCATGGAGTCCCGCTTGACTTCCGCATGAAAAGTTTTCAAATTACGGTGACTGGACTACAAAAGAACTCTGAGATAGAAGAGAGTTAGAAAAATCCATCTTGCCAAGAGTACAGCTCTAGAAATTTAATTGACAGGGAATTCTTGGATCTTGTTTTAAAGCCCAAGGGTAGGGAACTTTGATAAAGATCAAAGTAAGACAAATAGAGTTATATATGCACACCACTCCACACTTCCGGTACACAAATTTGGTGATTTATGGCCTCTGTAGTTCCTTTTTGAAGTGGGAGTGACGGATAATAATAATTTTTCATATAAATTCCACGTCGGCTTATGAATCCTCATTGGATCGTCGTTGCCGGGAGAGACTGGAGGGTGGATGAAGTCCCTGGAATTTCTCCGGGGTCACTGTCGACATTATTGCTATCGACATTATTCTCCTTTCCTTGGGCTGCTCGAAATCGAAGGAATCCGGGACAGATCGATATTACGTTAATTCCTGAGAGAGCAATTTCAACTGATATGAAGAAAGCATTTCCATCGATTATGCAGCAAACAAAAGAACTTTGGTGATAAATTACCGATGCAGATAAGTCCTATACCAGAAACAATGGCAAGAATACCAACTGTCGTCAACGGGATCAAATATGAGTCCTCGAAAAGGCCAGCCAATAGGATAATCCCACCGAGAAAGACAATTGCCCCACCACCAATTACAAATGTTGCGGATGGCAGGCTTTGAATCCTCCTGTAGAAAGTCAAATTAGCCACAATTAGACAAAAACATAGAAGTTTAAATGACAAAACTTACCTTTTGCAAGCCGTGTAGGGATCGATGTTTTCCACGACGCTGACATTCTCATTTTCTTCTGGAATTGGTATAATAGCAACATTCGTCTGTGGTTCCTCGATATTTACGTCTTCGACTTTCGACCTCAAGAAAGTAGAGTCACTGACTTTGGCAGTGCCAAAAGAACTCGCAGAATCTTTACGCCGGAATGTTGTAAGGAGTCCAACGTCAATGCTACTATACGGCGAAAATGAAGTTTGTTGACGTCGAATTGGGTTTCGAGAAGGGATCACAATTGGGATCCCATCTCCTTCCGACACTTCTGAACTATGGCGTCGTGTGAGAAACGATGAGGAGCGCAGGCGCACGTTCAGCAACTTTTCAAGCCTCTGTCGCTCTATTTCCAATTCCAACCGACGGCGGCGTTCCTGCTCGCGAATCACTTTCTTAACAGCGGAGTACATTAAACTCAACGTAATTTACCAAAGAAGAGAAACGGTTTGGACATTGTAACGAATGATCAAAACAAATGACTACTCGACGTGACTAGAAGAAATGAAGACGAATTGGAGTCGTCACTTAACTCCATTAGATTAACTTGTGAAATTCATGGGATGGAAAGAGTTGCATGTTTAATCCTTGACCGACATGAGAAGTAATAGGGAAGGGTATAGAGTATAATTCCTAATTTATTTTGGGCTCCTTAGATCCAAGGTATCTCGTATGAGAAATCAGTAGAAATCAATACTTTATTCCCTAATAATAGGCTTATACGAAATAAGACACTTGACTGATTAGATGGAATTGAGAGGCTTACAGAGAACTCACGAAAATTGGATTCTTCACAATGAGAAATTCAATATTTTCCAGGAGGGAAAAGAATTATAGGATTATATATTATTTCTAAAAGGCTGGATTCCTATGAGTCCTCATTGTAAGAGCTTGAGTCTAGTGGTACTCTAGATGAAAGCTCGCGCAGCGTATTAATTTACATATGGTACGAAAATACAAAGTAATTAAAGTAACAAAGTAATGCTTAAGTGTTTACTTGGTACACCCTAGGGACTTCGCCTTTTCCAGACTTGTTTGCTCACGTGCTAATACAGCAATGGAGCCATATGGACAGATTTCAACATTTTAGACAGCACAGTAGCCCCATAATCCAGTGATTCCTCGTCCTAATGGAAAAATATTTCATATGAATATACAACTAGAATGTAATTAGATTTCTTACATCATACAAAACTGAAGTAAACGTTGGGAACATGTTCATCTTGAATAACGTGGTCAATCCATCATCACAAATTTTTGGAACCTCAGTCGAATGCTACATATAATATTTAATTAGTTTACTATGCAAACAATCCGTCGAATCAAGAGGATAGACATACTTTCCAAATGTAGAAGTGCACTCGACGCCTAGCTAGGAATACACGATCAATCCTAGCGCATTCAGCTTCGGCATTGTCCAAAGCACATTGGTCATTGGAGTTGAGAATCATGATTATATAATCAATTCGCATTTTGAACAAGTCTTCCGAAGCATCCATGTCCAAAGTGGGAACCTTGATAATATCCAATTTATGCCCATTTCCTCCAAACGATTTTTCGACTAATTCCGTATCTAGGCGGGTCTTCTGTTGCACCGCTGAGAGGAACTGGTTCAGCTCTTTGTCAAATCCACCGATAACCTAAAGGAGATTAACAATAAAATACACATTATACTATCGTATTCATCGATTAATTTAACTTATATAAACATTGCCTTTGCCTTACCAAGACTCGAAGCTTGTGATCATTCTGCTTTGGATCCTTATTCCAGTGGAGGAGAATTTCCTGACGATGAATAGAGTCATCGTCGTCACTAGACGTAGCCATTACTACCGGATACTTTAGCTGCAGTTAAAATGGTAACTCTTAATCGAACGTTTAATTTTAATCAACTTTCAATGAATTCACAAATAACAAAATTAACACCAATCAGCAACCCTTCGCCTTCCCACCAAAACTTTAGCGCCACAGCTGACGGGAGGCATTCAGCCAGCAGTTAAAATAATGACCCCAATTTTCAGTTTGGTATTAGTCATTAGTATTAGTATTAGTTTGTCAGTCCGTATTAATTAAATTATTCCGTTCAGAATAAGGTTTAATTTAACATATGACTCAAAAAGTACGCGGGTATAGTTTGGTATCCGGCCCGTTCTAAATTTTACCCAAAAATATGTCCAATGGACTCAGTTTCTCATGCTGATAGTGGCTTGATACAGCAAGCTTTCGTTAAAGCGCTAGGGAGATTTGAAATTTGAGCCTTTCGTAACACGTAAAAACCTAATAACCTAATAAACCCATGGTAACACTCCCTATCGTACACTCCGAAATTAAATTCGTAATCAACCTACCCTCGCTTCGCTCGGGAGGAACCTAAAAGGCTCGCTTTGCTCGCCGTATTTTATGAACCAATCATCCACCATGCTTCCCAGGTGGGTTTTAAAAAGAATGAGGGTCATGGGTCAACCGTCAGCATGCATATACCTTTTCATAATTTTGTGGAATAAGTTCGGCCCCGTTCAGCTAGATACTTTAGAAAAAGCAGCTGGCTGAATGGGGCCAGAACAGGAAAAATCTCAAACTGCCTTCTTCATTTTACATGAGAAAAACGCGCGAAAAGTAGAGGAAGACTGTCACAATAATCGGGCGGCCCCAGCTGTTTCAATTTTAATTTTCAACAGATTTTTGCAACATTTTTGAGGATTGATCGATTCTGCATTGCATCTGTTTTTTGTGTTAGTGCTTAGGGTCAGAGGTCAGTTTCCAGCATGGAGGGAACCACATGTGCTGGCGATCTACTGGACTCGGTTAGTCCTGAAATTGAACATTTAGTTCGTGAGGCTTTGCAATCTCAAGGGGATTTACGTGAATACTCAAAGAATATTGAAAAGGAACTTCATGAAGTAAGTCAACTGTGTTGTAATAAGGAAAACGACATAGTGCTGAATTTTGTCTAATTTGAATTAGGCGGAGAACGAGTCCATCAAAGATTACATCAGAGAGAGTGAAAACATTGGAATCCTACATAATCAGATTGATGACTGTGACAAGATTTTGGAAGAAATGGAAAAGATGCTTCTTGGGTTTCAGACAGAGCTAGGCTCCTTGAGCAACGAAATAGAAACACTTCAACGAGAGTCGATTAGCATGAGTATCCAGCTTGGTAATCGACAAGCAGTTCGTGGGGAGCTTTCGCAGTTTGTAGATGACATGATGGTCCCAGAATATCTCATCAAGTAAATAAACTTTATCAATGTTACTAACCTAATAAATGTTAATCGTTTGCTCTATTTGAATTTTCAGAACAATTTTGGACGCTCCTGTGACCGATCCCTCTTTTATAGAGCAATTGAGAATTCTGGGACACAAAACACATTTTGTGACAAATGCTAAAGACACACGAGCGGCGAAGGATGTGATGGAGATCATCCAGAAACTAACCATCCGTGCTACCGCTAAAGTCAGAGAGTACATTCTGAGTCAGATAAATAAGTTCAAGAAGCCCGTGACCAATTACCAGATTCCACAAAACGGGATTCTGAAGCACAAGTAAGCTTTATTGGATTTATAACTGTTGAAAAACTCATTTGAGTGGAAGTTACTTTTTACAGGTTTTTCTTTGAATTTCTGCTCCATAATGACCGTATAGTGGCCAAGGAAGTGAAAGACGAGTACATTGAAACCATGAGCAAGGTGTATTTCTCATATTTTAAAGCCTACGCTTCACGTCTAGCGAAGAAGCAAACTTCAGAATTGCCTAGCAAGGATCATGTCCTCGCTGCCCCAGAAGAAGTTAAAGGAAAGAATCCATTTTTCTCGTTGGGTTCGCGGGCCGAGTTACTTAACGACCTTGAAGCCCCTGCCGTTGTTCCACATGCCTGGAATGGACCACCTCTACCATATGAATCTGTCTTCCGCTCACTAATATTCACTCTAGTCGACAACGCCTGCAGGGAGTATCTCTTCCTGGGGGAATTTTTTCTGCATAAGAATCATGAATTGCAAGATTTATTTCATCTTGTCATGGGGCGAAGTCTGGCTCATGTTTTGGTAAATCCTTAAATATTCTAATCCGCATTTTCCGAGATCTAAAACTCAAAACTTAATTTCGTTCCAGTCCGTTGTAGAAGAAGGCACAAGTTCCAGCTGGGACTGTATTGGCATCCTCCTCTGTGCTCACATCATACTCAGATTGCAAATGGTTACACACAAAAGAGCAGTACCGGCACTTGATCACTTTTTTATGGCTTCTCTCAATTATATTTGGCCCTCGTTCGAGCGTTCGATCAACGCGAATATTCATTCACTCCAAACGTGTGTCATCATGCCTCACGACGTTATGCCACATTACGTAAGGTTTTCATCAAAGTAAAGTGCTGAGCATTCTAATTACCAATTTTCTAAATTCTAATCTCACATCCAGATCACACGCCGTTACGCTGAACTCAGTTCAAGCCTTACTCTTATTGACACTGGATTCCCAAAGGAGAATGTGAGAAAGTCTATTCGTTACTTACAAGAGGATATGTACCAGAACATACTTCGGATGGCTGCCGCTTTTCAAGAACGGTCGAAGCAACTTGTGTTTTTAATCAACAACTACAATCTCATTTTATCAGTTCATCTCGTAAGAGCTCAACCCCTGAATCCACAAGGTCAATTTTGTTTCATTTTTTAAACTTTTTCAGCAAAAAGGTCTTGAACCCAAAGAGTCAGACAAGTTTCGCCACGGTCTTATGGCTACCAATTCAGAATACGCTGAGGAAATCCTTTCTCCACATTTTGGCGAATTGATTCAATTTGTCAAAGAGGCTGAACGGGAGCTCCAATCTGGAGGTCAGAAAAACATCCAATCTGAAGAAGGTAAATCCGGTTGATAAAATTCCTATTTTCTAATCAGTGTTTACATCATCAGTTGCTACTAAATATTTTTATTTTTATTCCAAAGGTCGTGTCGTTCGGATCATAACGGGGTTTTCCAGCAACTGGAGGATGGCACTTGATGCTGTCAATCGTGAGGTAATGACCTCATTTCCAAGTTTCCACACCGGAGCTGGTGTTCTCCAACAAGCACTTACACTCCTTGTGCAGTACTATCATCGATTCCAAAAAGTTCTGAGCGAGGTGTTGCCCTCACTAGCCTCTCGTCAGGATTTTGTTAACATTCATCAACTCATGGTCGAAGTGAAGAAGTATAAACCAAACTACTAAAAGGTGTAAAAAAAATCATGTCAGTTTATCTTTTACTTGTATTTATCCTAATAGTTTTCTAAATTAATGCAGTGCTTATTACATTTTTGTGAATAATCACTCACAATACAAGTGTGCGTGGATGACGGAATTGGTTTTATTATTTTCAGGAGGATTAGATGACTGATTGATATCTGGTTTGCTAGAGTTCGTTAGCCATATTTTATCAGTATAATATAACTATTACTGATTTATAAGTGATTTTAGCATTTTGTGTCAAGGTGCACATACATTTGGAAGCATTTTCGTGGATCCTTACCTTTGGCAAATGCAATTTGGCTTGCGGCGAATTTGCCCAAGCTAAAATTATTTTTAAAAAGAACCTTACGGCGTTTTTTAGAATTTCAAAGACCAGTTTATAGTCGGCCTTAAATCATAAGCTGTCATGTTGAAGCTTCTGATCTTGTCCTTCCTCATTGCAAATTCGTAAGCCAAGATTTTGACTTTGATTTTTATTTATATTTATTGATTTTTGATCTATTGTGTTTAGATTTGCTGAAGATCACTACGTGAAACTTCTCCAAAGCCCAGAAGATGGTAAACCAGGAACTCACTGTTTGATTCTGGCCGAAGAAACAGTTCAGCGATTCAAGGGCTACAAGGATAACTCACCAAACTCCCTTTATGTCTCCAGCAAAGCCGCAATCTCCTTCCCAGCAGATGCCAAAATCCAAAACATGCCGGAGAATCAGGATCGCGTTATTGAAATATACGCCAGGAAGAAAGACGTCCTTCGGGCTCATGTAGAATTCCTATGTAAAACTACATCCCAAGTGGGATCTCTGGTTTCCTTTCATACTAAGAGCGAAAAGGAACCGGAGATTGTCAAAATCGTCAATAGTGGAGACCAGAAGAATCGGATTGATGTCGTTTTCATGGGTGACGGCTACACCGCAGAGGAAAGGGAAGAGTTCTTTGACGACATGCGACGGCTTACGGAGGAAATGTTTTGAAGGAGAAACATTCCGCTCGTACCTTCCTGTATTTAACATTTGGGCCATTTACGTTGAGAGTGTGGACTCGGGGATTGGATACAATGGCGCCCTCAATACTCCTTTCAAGCTCACTCGGCAGTCTGGTGAACTTCGAGCCATTTACCCTGGAGACTCACAATACGCACGACAAATATGTCGCTTGACTGGTACCGGAGGATGTGACTATCCAAGTATAATTGGGAATGACGATTTCTACGGTGGACTGGGTGGAGAGTTTGTCATTTCTACCAGGAGTCAGCGCACGGGCACTGTCGTATTGCGGCAGTAAGTATTTTCAAAATTTTTCATTTAGCATTTTAAAATGAATCGTTGGTCTCGTTTTTAGTGAAATGGGGCACAATTTCGTCGATGTTGGTGAGTTATTTCTTTTTTACTATGAACATTAATATTTATATTACTTATTTATATGTTTAAGGTGAGGAATACGATAACGGGTGAGTTTAGCTTTTAGCTTACTACCATATTAGTTTGAAGTAAATGAAATTTGGATTCCATTTCAGATACGTTTACTCGGGAGTGAATTCGGCGCGGTCAGTTGAGTCCTTGGGATGGTCTCATTGGCTGAGTGGTGGAAAGAAGGAGGAGCGAGCAATCTACAGACTCAAAGAATACCCGTGGAAGGACTTGAGCAAGGGCGAAGTTGAATTCAAGTTTGAATCCGACGGTGCGTATGTCCGTTGGTACTTGATTGTTTCTGTTTCCGCCGCTGGAGAAGAGGACTCCCTCGAGTTCCTTTTGGATGGAAAAGTTCTTCCCTGGAAGACAAAAGGCTATGATGACCGTGAGTTTTACAGTTGGTACGGGGACGAAGGGTTTAGCAAAGGGACCCACACTTTCAGCGTCAGGTCCAAGACCAAACCCACTCATCCGAAGGTTCCGCGCATGATCTGTTCCATCAACATTCACGAATTTGGAACCGAAGAAGAATACCATTCGGATAATAACTACATCTCAGCCTATCCTACTTGGAGTTGCATATGGTGCAAAAACATTTCGACCAACCAACGCTGGTTGTCTTATGCGGAATATGACACACCCCTCTTTTTGCAATGTTTGTAAGGAAGGGATGTGGCATCAATTCCTTCAACGGATCTCCCTCATTGATGACCTGCGTGTAGAGTCCGATGAAGAGAATGAAAACTTGAAGACCTTGACAGTGTGATACGTTGAAATTGGGTCAATTGCGAGACCCCGAGTTCCCCGTATCCGGAGAAAAGCTGGAAGTCACTTGGTATTTGAATGGAAACGAGTTGATATCGGGTCGAAATCAATTCCGGATTTCTGTCCCCACTGACTCAGGCTCATGGACGGTGAAAGTCACCTTTGTCACAACAGAAGTCAGATCAGATCCTAAAGGTCTCCTCACTGACACCCAGTCTATCACAGTTTAACCTTTCCTTTAATTTCAATGTAATTTCCCAACTATACCTTAAATAAACTGTCGTCATTAAAAAGTAAACTTTAATTTATAGGGATGGGTCCAGTGACCCTGGAGCGATGCCGGAAAATGTCTAATGTATAAAGACAAGACAGACAAGGTTGATAATTGCAGAAATTAGAATTAAAATCCGTATCCTTTACTCAACTCGTTTGCCTTGAACAACCGCACCGTCCTGTTGTACCACTGACGCCAAAAACGAGTTTCGAATCACACTCCCTTTTAACTAACTTTCGGCAATTTTATTAGACTGTCAATAAATGTTCGCCCTTTAATTTTTGATAAATAGACATAAATATGGAGGTCATAGTTTGAAATTGAAAAGGAATTAAATATAATTGAAGGATATTAGGAAGCCTTAGGAGGCCGTGGGAGTGGCTGTTGCAGCACGTGCCCTCAGTCTTGCAGCCAATGCTCGTGCTCTCTTCCCAATCGCTTGGAATGAACAGACCCACACGGCGACCTGATCTGTATGCAAAGCTCTGCTCGTTTGTTTCCAAACGGGGAATCCTGAAGCGTCCAACTCGCTCACGCAAATTCCCAAGACGGGCTGTCACGTTATAGTTTTTAATGGCTTCGGCAATAGCGCTTGGACGGGTTGCTGCTGCACCTCCTCTCCCTGCCAAGAAAGCTTGCAATAAAGATGGTCGGCTTTGAGTTTCTCGTGGGGTTGAAGCCGGTTGAACCGGACGATAGGCTGGTTCAACCCTTTTCTAAACAAAGAATCGGAATTAAATGGAGCGATTTTAAAAATCAAGATTTACAAGTGGTGCTTCGGAGCTGGCGACGTCGCCTAGTTCATCGGAGTCCTTGTTGTCCAAATTGAGAGTGAGCAAGACCGGAGGTTCGGATGTTTTGTCTGATGTTAGGGTTAAGAGCACAGTTGAATCTTCATTGGAGCTATTGCTGCGCCTCCTCTTCCGGCCAAGAAAGCTTGCAATAAAGATGGTCGACTTTGAGTTTCTCGTGGGGTTGAAGCCGGTTGAACCGGACGATAGGCTGGTTCAACCCTTTTCTAAACAAAGGATCAGAATTAAATGGAGCGATTTAAAAAAAATCAAGATTTACAAGTGGTGCTTCGGAGCTGGCGACGTCGCCTAGTTCATCGGAGTCCTTGTTGTCCAAATTGAGAGTGAGCAAGACCGGAGGTTCGGATGTTTTATCTGATGTTAGGGTTAAGAGCACAGTTGAATCTTCATTGGAGCTATCCGTCGAGTCTTGACCCCTGACATGAGTTGCAGTCAAGAGAATAAAAGTTAAGGCCAGTGTCAAAGCGCGGATGAGCTCCATTTTCTCGAGATTAATCGGCTGTCTTGATTGAGCGACAAGGATTGACTGAATGTTCCTTCAAGTTCTGATTCCTCCAAGTAAAATCAAAAATTCTCCAAGGTATACCGGTCTCTATATCAACTTCCTTTAATTAAGGGGATGATGCTTTCAGGCTATCCATTTCTGACAATCATGGGAAAATTCCAAGTGCTGTGTCACTTCCCCTTGGACATGATCTTGTAAAAGCGTCCATTCAGGTTTTTGGAGCTCATGCTTATGGATGTTATGTAACCACTTGGATTGCAACTTGGACGTGTCCCATTGTTGTGTGGTGAAGCGCCTATCAATTATGGCGGAAGGATGGACAGTGACGGCGTTGACTGTTTGCTCTTGAAAGGTGAGTTTCGTATTTACCCTGAAGGATGATTCATAAAGCCTCTTCCCATATTACACAATCCACTAAACGAGATCGCCATCAACAAATTAACGCTGAGGAAATACAATTTAGCTAATTTACAAATGGGAAGACCTTGATAAGTCCTAGCGTTAGGAGGTTAACAAAATTCAGGTCATTATCAGCAACAATCGCAGCAACATATTCTCTAATTTGCTTAGACAAGGAAGGCATTCAAAATAAATGACGAAGAGAATGATACCTAGAGAAAATGTACGATACTTTGAATGCCGATTCGTTGAGATGGGAATGCGCCCTGAACTTGGAAAAACAATCCTTCAAGCCCCCTCCATTTTTTAGATTTAAAATTCCCACTTTGTCAATTACTTTGTTCTTTCTCCGAATCTCAATTTGGTGAGGATTTTTATAAGCTTTAGCCAAAGGCTACGCAAAATGGAGGCTCCGCGTAAAACAGTGACGCTTCCTGTTGACCGAGTTAATTATCCATGTCCAAGGCCTGTCGAAGTAATCGACGAATATTTCGGAACTGGAGTGAGTTACCTTCCTCGTAACAAGTCCCTACGATTGTAAATGATAAGAATTTATGACCTTCAGGTCGCTGACCCTTACCGATGGATGGAGGAAGACTCACCGCAACGTCAGGATTTCCTTACAGCGCAGAATCGGATCACAACGGAATACCTGGAAGGGCACAGGGATAGAAAAGCGATGAAGAAAGTCCTTCAGAAGATTTACTCGTATGTCGTTTGGTTCTGTCCAATCAGAGCTGGTTCATACTACATTATGGCCAAGTGTGAAGGAATGAAGGACCAGCCAGTGTTCTACCTCATGGAGGGACTCAAGGGCACTCCTAAGGTAAACTTAGTTTTTTTTAAATCAAACTGTTTTGAGGACTAAATTAACGTTTCATTTAAGATTTTTCTGGACCCAAACACACTCTCGAAAAATGGGACTATTGCGATTACCCAAGTAGAGGTGTCCACGAACGGAGACATTATGGCTTACCTCGTGTCCGAATCCGGTTCTGACTGGCAAACTGCCAAATTCAAGCGCATACCATCCGGAGAAGACTTGCCGGATACGCTGAAACGTATCAAGTTTACTAATGTGTGCTGGACAAATGACAACCTTGGGATCGTCTACAGCTGCTATCCAAAAGCAGTCTCCGAACTTGCAAGCCCTCAACAAAAGAACGAGTTTCAGTTGGTCCTTTACCATGAACTTGGAACGAGTCAGGATGACGACATTGTCCTAGCTTCCTACTCCAAGCACCCAGAGTTCATGTTACCAGCGTCGATTTCTGACTGTGGAAATTACCTCATTGTGACCCCAACAAGAGACTGCACCATCAGCCTTGTCTACTACGTCGACCTTCAGAAATGGGCTGAAAATGGGAAGAAAGATAACCCAGAACTGATTCCAATTGTTGTTGCATTTGAAGGAAACTTTGTCTATGTCGCGAGTCATGGCTCCCGTGTTTACTTCAGGACAAACAAGACCGCTCCTAATTTCCGCCTGGTATCCATCGACCTCGCATCTCCAGGAGAGGAAGGCTGGGAAGTGATTCTGCCAGAAAATGAAAACAGTGTTCTCCAGTGGTGTGCGGTTGTGCAAAACTTCATTTTTGCTTCGTATGTAATCGACGTGAAGGAAACCTTGGAAATTCATAACCTGGATCACGGTCAACTTGTACAAACTTTGGAGCTAGGCATTGGAAGCATTACACAATTCTCCGCCCGGAAAAATTGGATCGAATTTTTCTACAAGTTTGAAAGCTTCGATAATCCGGGAACAATTCATTGCATCAAGGTCCATGAAGACACCGGAGACCAAAAATCCGAAGAGAACAATAAAGGCTGTGGATGTCTTAGTTGTGGTTCCAGCCACGAGCATTTATCACCCACCATTTTCCGTAGTGCAAAATTCCAAGGCTTCACCCCGCTCAGGGTGGTAACGAAGCAAATCCTATTCGAGAGCAAGGATGGGACCAAAATCCACATGTTCATCGCCTACTGCGCACGGATCAAACCACGTCTTCGTGCCTGCCTGCTAGAAGCATACGGCGCTCACGGCCATATTCTCAAGCCCTGCTTCAGCCCAATCAACATGGCCTTTATGACTTCAATGGATGGGATTGTGGCCATTGTGAATGCTCGCGGTGGCGGCGCATATGGTCAGAAATGGCACGACAGCGGTCGACTCCTGAGTAAGCAAAACACATTCGACGACATCCAGTCTGCTGCGGACACTCTCATCAAAGAAAGGTTTACGTCGAAGAAGAAATTAGTTCTCCGGGGGATCGCTAGTGGCGCCATGGCCACGGCCGTCTGTGTCAATCAGCGCCCTGACTTGTTCGCCGGGGCAATTCCATTTGCTGGACCCATGGACATGATGCGCTACCATAAATTTACACTTGGCTACTCATGGCTGTCGGAATATGGTTCACCGGAAGTCATTGTCGAGGCATTGGCTATCGTCCGTTACTCTCCGTACCATAACATCTCATTGCCCAAGGATCCTGAGCTTGGGCCGAATGTTCAGTACCCTGCAGTGATGGTGATGACAGGAGAGAATGACGATAGGGTGGTACCATGCCACTCTTACAAGTATATCGCTCAGCTTCAAGGGGTCATTGGATCGGAGTATCGGCAGAAAAATCCACTCCTTCTCCGGGTCGAGGCAGATGCAGGTCAAGGAGGGAGTACACCCGTGTCAAAGCTCATGCAAGAAAATGTTGACGTTTTGACATTCATCAGCTATGCCACTCGACAGGCGTTCAGACTACATTGAATCCAATTAAATTAATCACCGAATAAACCGCAAAATTTTTCGTCGTTATTGTTCTAAATTCTAATGGTCAAAAATTTTCATTTCAGTAGAGGGGCATATGGAGAAGAGCCGGTAAAAGAAATTCATTTTCTGATGTAAAAACATTTCATTTTTCCAGAATCTTTTTTTACTAAAAATTCGCATATTTGTAGTGGTTGTGTTATAGGTCAAAAGGTCATTTGGAAAGGTCAACCTTGACGAAAATCGGTTCATACGATGGCACCACTACCAGTGGTAAACAAACCGGTGACACCGGAATCAAGGGGAGCAGGTGGACGCCCTTCTAGCAGCACTGTCCCTTCGGGCATGACCGCAGACAAGAAGTGAGTATTAAAGTAACCTTTATGTTTACTGATGATTGACATGTTGCTTTTGTTTTGAAGGTCGGATCTCATTACTCGAGTGAAGTATACCAACACCCTGCCAGACTTACCATTTGATCCGAAGTTTGTGTCATATCCGTTTGACGAGAATCGGTTCGTTGTCTATTCAACTACATCGCTGGAGAAGAACTTTAAATACGAGATTCTAACGGAGCCGGATCTGGGAGTTGATGTTGAACTTGTGGTACCGAATGCCTATGTTCTGCCGGCGAATGCTCCTCAGCCAATAATGCATAATACAGACGAAGCCCTTCTTGAAGAAGAAGTACTGACCCAGAAAAACCAGAAACGCTCTGTCCATCATTCACGAAATGTCTCCTGGCTTCGACGAACGGAATACATTTCTACAGAGCAAACTCGATTTCAGCCGCAATTGATTGATAAAGTGGAGGCTAAAGTTGGGTACTCTATCAAGAAGAAGCTCAAGGATGACTGGCACTACTCCGATCGTGACTCTCAAATCAAGGCGATTGAAAAAACTTTCGAAGACTCGGCCAAGCCAATCACATCTCACTTTTCTAAACCGAAGGTCACACCAGTGGAAATCCTACCGATCTTTCCAGACTTCAAATTATGTGAAGTATCCATGCGCCCAGGTTATTTTTGATTCGGATCCTGCTCCTTTGGGACGGGCATCAAGTGTCCAAATTGAAGAGATGTCTCAAGCCATGATTCGGTAAGTATTTCCCACTTACTAAAATCTTCATGTCAAATGCAAATGTTCAATGGTAAACTTGGATATAATCAAGAGTGATGAATCTTAAGGCGAATTCGAACGTTTCAGCTCCGAATGGAACCGTTTTTACTCATTGTGAAACCTTTTGAGTTCCAAGTGCACCGTGGAACGGAAGCTATTGCTGACGTTTCATTTGACCATCTTTGCATGGAACCAAACTGTTGCTTCCTTTGAGTCTTTTGCGAGTTGCATTTCCGGTAGTATGAATTGTGAATGAGATGCAAACTAAGACTGACGTGAAATGCAAATTCAGAATTTTAGATTACTTGTTCTACCTGTGGAACTAAACGGACACTGTTTTGTATAATAGGGGTGTCATGGACGAAAGTGGTGAGCAGTTTGTCGCGTATTTTCTTCCGACGGATGAAACCCTGGGTAAAAGGAAAGCGGATGTTGATGCTAATCGTGACTACGAAGATGAAGAAGTTTACGAGTACCGGATGGCCCGTGAATACAACTGGAATGTCAAAAGTAAAGCAACCAAGGGATATGAGGAAAACTACTTTTTTGTCATTCGTGAGGACGGAGTCTACTACAATGAACTAGAGACTAGGTAATTAAAAACCACCATTGATTTGTTAACAACAACAACATTATTAATTCAATACTTTTCCTTCCACCAGAGTTCGACTCAACAAACGTCGCACCCGAGGCCCGAATCAACAGCTGAACACTAAACTGTGCGTGAAACATACTGAGCTAACCAAGAGTGACTACAAGTTTCAACGTACTCGAGAGCGTGAGTTGGAGGCTTTGGGTGAAGAAGAGGAAGAAGAGGAAGAGGAAAAGTCGGAAGATGAGGAACCGAAGAATAAAAAAGCAGGATCGGATAATGAAGCATCGGACAAGGATGAACGCAAAGGCTCGGATTCTGATTCGGATTCTGGAAAGGACGAAAGGAAACGTTCGGGTACAGAAAAGTCGGATAAACACAAGGGTTCAGATGACAGTTCTGATGAAGATGTCAAAGACGTCAAAGTCAAGGTGAAACCAGAGGCCAAAGTAGAGCCAGAGAGGAAGATCTCTCTGGATTCCGACTCCTCTTCTGACGATGAACGGGGCAAATCTGATAAGTCGTCTGGAAAATCCTCGTCCTCAGAGGAAAGTGAAGGCTCGGATCTATAAGAAACCAAACACACGACTTATACTTCAGTTCCAAGCTTCAGTTCGGTAATGAATTCTTGTTTTTGTGTAATTTAATTTGGATTTATCATTTATAAGTTGTACATAGTGTATACCTGCTCAGTTAAAAATTCAAAGTCGAGCTTGATTTGACGACGAATCTTTTCATCATCTGACAAATTATTGGTGCTATTCAGCTTCGAGTCTCCGATAGAGTCGTTGTTTTCATTGGAAGATTGGTTTTGATTTTGACCTTTGACTTTTTTCAGTCGCTTGAGGCTTTCCTCCATTCGTTGGCAGGTGGTAAGGACTTCATCCATTTGGGCTTTATATCTAAAAACAAAAATCAAAATAGGATTTTATAGAAATAATTAATTTAATCGTGAAACACATAATGAAAGTAACTTTACCTGCTCATAACTTGCTCTCCGACCTTTGGTCCAACTCTACCCAACAGATCGCCTTGTTTGGCATCCTTCATAGTTTGATTCAGCGTCTGTATTGGCTGTAGAATTTTACTGACATACTCACTGGGGTTGGTCGGGGCTTCTCGATTTGTTCGACGGAAGAATCTTGGGAGTTCGTTCACAGATGAAATGAAAGACACGCTTTGAGCCACCGTGAGTTCAACGAGCTTCGCTTCCAGAGCATCCCTCGTCTCTTCCCAGCTGAACATGGACAAGAACTTGGCACCAGGATTGTCTTTGATGTTTTCTTCTGTCGTTGTTCTCAATGGCTTCATGGACAATCCAGGTTCAACAGTGTCCATCTTTTCCATCAGAATTTGCCTGAGAATGAGTTCACTGAGCGTGAGATCGGCAGAGACGAAGACGAGCTGGGTCAAAGTCACATTGGGATTGGAGGCAATTTGGGAATGGACTTCGGTGAGGTAGCGAGAGATAAACAAGGCACTTGCTTTCATAAAACGACCCGTAAGTTGAACCATGAAAATCTTATCTTTGTCCCAACACTGGAAATATAAAAATAAACTGCTTATAATGGGTTGTAAATACAAAAATTGTCCGGTTGGGTTCAGTACCTGGCTAATGACCTTGACAAGAATTCTTGAAGCATCCAGCTTGAAATCGGAAGTTGAGCAGGGCGATGTGATGGTCTCAAGTGCAGACTCCAATTCAACGGCCAGAACTTGAAAGCTACAGATTATAACGGCAAACGGGTAAACAATTGTAATTTATAATCCTGTCCGACCAGTCGTAGTCGTATCCAGTCTTACCGTAGCTGAAAGTAGACATTGAACTGCCATTTACTCGTGAATTCTTTCAGGATTTCTGAACTTCGGAACTTTTCCAAGTGATCTAATGAAGGCAGTGCACCCTCAACAGCATCGATGAAGGACTGAACACCGAAACCAATTGGAATGGAAAGTGTCGGGGGTTGAAGGAGACCAAATGTGTGGAAACTTCTTCATCAGTATACTCACAACGTACGGAAAGACACCTCGTGAAATGAAATCGTATTGCTTCATCCATGGATACTGTTGGAGTTCATGACTCGCCTCGATGATTGGAGACCCCTTGATTATGTTCTCAATTTCCGAAAGTAGAGCGGAAATGTTGCCTTTCCGGGATAGAACGATATCACACTTGGGTTTGAGGATGTCGTTGATAAAAATATTTTCAGCTTGAATTTCCGACTGGAGTTGAGAGTACATGAACAAAATTGACCTCACAATTAGGGATCGACTGTTAAAGCTGTCAACGATTGACATGGTTCCAGGCAGCATAGACTCATCTCCGTAGGCACGCAGCAAGGAATCCAGTTTCTTCAATACAGAGGAGAAACAAGTCTCCAAGCGCTAAAATTACAATCCTTATTTAGTAAAGAATTATACATGAAATGTTGAGAATAATATTTGCCTACCTTTTGTAATTTACCGACCAGCGGTGAAGGAAGGCATCTCTGGATCAACTGACGTGTGTCAGCTACTTTATCACAGGCAATTTTAAGTGAGGCAAAGTCCGTGCTGCTCTCAACGTCTGTCAGCTTGTCCAGATACCTTTCCGATGACTCCAAGCAGTTACTTCGCTCTACGAAGGAGTTGTAGCTGACTTTTGATTGCACGCAGTGATCTCCTCTCGTCCAGCTCGTACTCCAATGCTCCCAATGTCCTGGTTAACGATTGATGCAGACTCTAGAGCAGAAATAAAGATTAGTCTACAATCATAAAACTGTATTCATACAAGTCTACCTCGATATCATTCCTAGCCCCTGTCAAGGGTCCCGTTATGTTTTGAATTTTCCCATCCAGACCCACCAAGTTGGAGGATAAGTTGACAAATTGACCATAGTCTTGATTAATCAATTCAATTAACGAAGATCGCAACGATTTCAGATGTGAGCCAAGGTCATCTCGAAGTACATCCAAGGGTACACTGACTCGCTTCCGCTGTATGAACTCATCAACCGAAAATCCATCGGAATAAAATTCTGACGGTTCAAAACTAGCTAATTTCGAGCCACCGAAATCAAAGAAACTCATGTCCACTGTGGTTATGACCAGAGGCTAACGGTCAATGTCTTCGGGACAAATGACGACAACGACGACACCGATGAAACTCACCGATTCGATCAATTAAATTAATTATAATAAAAGTTTATTCACCTCAAGCAGCTGCATGCAGCTGTCGACCTCTCTAAAATTTCAAATAGACAAAAATCACAAACCCAACGATGGGCATCCGATGTGTCAGTTTATTGACCCACAGAACAAAAAACTCAAGGTCATGACCCCAACCAAGGTCAGTAGCCCGACATTATTTTAAATTTAAACAGTTACGGCCTTTCTCTATTTGATAGAAAACGATTCAACCTTATCTTGATGATAACGTTGCTATATATGTAATTTTAACGAATTAAATTAGCGATCGTATTATTCATTATTTCTTTAAAATCTGGTTTGACCCCAATATTAAAGGTCAGGAGCACTTTTTGCTGTTTAATCTCCACCCAATTAACGAAAATTTCCCTTCAGTTTTTAACTTATTGGAATTTTAAACTAAAATTAAGCTAAAATTCATGAAGAAAGGAGATCATTTTCAGTCTTTAATTAAAAATACAATCAGATAGAAATAAAATTCACAAATTGTTATTAAAAAAAACGTTTTTTTTACATATAAATGTGTGTTTTTTAATTCATTACAAAAACAAATACTAATCAAACTTAGCAAATATTTTAGGGTCGACACTCTTTATGAGGTTTGACCTCAAAAATAAAAATTGCATTTTCAAAAGCATTTTAAATAAGATATACATCAATTTTATGTGAAACTTATTAGATTGTATTTGTAGCAGTAATCAATTTAACTTTGTATAAAATATAAATTAATTGCAGAATGGTGACGTGTGGGTTATTTGAGTGTCCCTTTGTCATACTTTGTCCAGTCTCCAATCAAGACACGCACACGTTTGACGTGAGACAGTTGGAACTTTCTTTGAATTTTCCAGTCTGATTTTATATTTCCAGTTGACCCCTGTACTGTCATCACTGGCGGAGTCAGCCTGGCGAAGACGAGGTCAAGTCATCGTCATCACAGGTCATTCCACTCTCATGGTGTTCTGTCAATTTGATTAAGCTAATCTTCCGCACTTCTCCAGCTCTTCCAACAACGCCCCCATGGAAGGGTCACTGAGCAAATGGACAAATGTGATGAAAGGTTGGCAATTTCGTTGGTTCGTGTTAGATGAGACTACGGGGCTCTTGTCGTATTACACGGTATGATCCTTGAATGGCTTCAATTTATTATTAGCTTGAATGCTGCTTGAAATGGAGCAAAGTGATCAAAAGCACCAAGGAACCGAAGAATGAGCAGTAACAGATTCCCTTTCATCTCAACTGCTCTGCTGCAAATTTACAATTAATTCCGACTTTCTCCAGGGAGCAAAAGTTTCCTATTTCCTCCTTTACCCATTTTGTCAATAATGTTTACTCTGTGAATTCCCTATTCTGCCAACTGTCGCGGTGGCTCATTTTTTTGGGTTGACTCTTTTGTGTATTGATTGTACTTTGTATTGTGTGAGCTTGGTGTTTTACAGAAAATGGAATATTTGGCCTTGCCCCTTCTTGCTCTCTTCGAAATCGACCTAAAAGGCTTATTAGGAATTGATTCTGTCGGGAGGTCCAAGTTTTCTATGTCCATTCCTTACGCTCGTTAATAATTCACGCTGGGTTTCTTTGATTGGCTCGTGCTGAATTGCTTGTCCTTTTTGTTCCACCCCCTGCCCCATTGTACTCAGCTATTATTCGTCAATTCATGTGAGTGGTTGCCTTTAATTTTCTTTTAGTCAAAGGAGAAAATGCGCCGTGGAGTCCGCCGTGGCTGTATTCGTCTCCAGGGTGCCGTTCTGGGGATTGATGACGAGGACGACGCAAACTTCACTATAACTGTTGATGCAAAAGTATTTCATCTCCAGGCAAAGGATGCGGAAGAACGGGAGATCTGGGTAAGTGAAACCTGTTCAGAGACACGTTTAAATTACACCCTGGATAATTTTCTGAATCCGTCTTGGATAAATTGAAACTGCATTTTCTGATATAGGTGAGAGCCTTGGAAGATGCAATACTGAAACACGCCCGCCTTCGTCCTTTCAATTCTCATTATTTCGGGGTTGTTAACCCTTCTACTGAGCCGTTAGTTGGATTTGAGAAACGATTAGCCCAAGCAGATGTTTACTTACAAATGCTCATTCAGCAAATCGGTGAATTAGAAGGAAGACCAGAACTCTCTCGTGTTGTTGCAAAAGGAAACGAATTTCTAAGTGCGATAAAGCATAGCATCGTCCTCCTCCAAATCGCCAAGGTGAGTATCTCATTAACCAAGGCAACGAGTGTGGTTGGGTGTCTTTTGTGTCAGCTTTTCCCATCTGTTTCGGAAAGATTCTGCACAGCATGCAAACATTTGAACCTAAATTCCCTTTTGAAGTTGAAGATAAGCAAGATCTTTTTAATTATGAGATTTATTCTGTCTACTCCAGAACACTGCATTCCCCGTTCCTGACGTTGCTGCTCCGATTGTTCTGAGATACATCGAGCAGGACCCTGAGATTCAAATTGGGATTGCCATCGCCTCAGAAGCTCAGGAAGGAGTCGCTGACGGGAGTAACAAGACAACTTCGGTCGGCCATTCCTCACTTCCAAAATCTCAAGCCGAAGGCGGCATCGAAGAAGGAGCCGTTGGTGGTGTTGTCATCACTTCTCCAACGCGGATCATTCCAACCCCCGTCTCTCCTTCGGACAAAGCCCCTGTCCTTTTCTCATACTCCAGTTCTGACGACGAACAAGATTTCTACGACGCCGAAGACTTTGTTGAAGACAAAGAAACAGAACCGGAATAGTAAGGCGTAAACCTTATCATTATCACTCGCCTTCTTCTAAATAATTAACATGACTCATGGATTACTTTTTGTATAGCTCAATCAAGACTAAGACAAAGAAGCGACAGGAAAGCGTAGAATCAGATGTGAGTTCGATCAAAGAAGTCGAAATTCCTGAAGGTTCAAGCAATACGACTAAATTCACGCAAGGATTTGAGAATACTGGGGCAGTAGCGGAAATGAATAGACCAGCTCCGCCTGCTCGAGCGAATTCCATAGACGAAGTTGACTACGATGGTCTTTATGACAATCAGTCAGATGATGAGTTTGACTCCCTCGAAGCCCATGGCTCTGTTCTCTCTCATTTGCTCTCCCAAGTCAAAATCGGAATGGACCTTACAAAAGTGGTATTACCAACATTCATTTTGGAACGCCGGTCGTTACTTGAAATGTACGCTGATTTCTTCGCCCATCCGGATATGTTTGTGGCTATTACGGATGGCAAGACTCCCAAAGACCGGATGGTTGCCGTGCTCAGGTTATTTTATCACCGACATTGTAAACGTATGCAAACGGGCGTTTTGAAGTAATAATAATTAATCTTTCACAGGTGGTACTTGGGTTCGTTTCACGCTGGTCGTCGATCTGAAGTTGCCAAGAAGCCATACAATCCAATTTTAGGAGAGGTTTTCCAGTGCTATTGGGACCTTCCGGAAAAGAACCCAGCATCGAAGGTCAGTGTGATTAACAGCGGGAATGAAGGCGGAACTCCAATCTCTAAAGCAAAGTTACTACCGTGGGTGGACAACGAAGATGCCGTCATGTTCTTTGCTGAACAAGTTTCCCATCATCCGCCAATATCTGCCTTCTATGCGGAGCATTTAGGGAAAAAGATATCACTAAATGCGCATATATGGACAAAGTCAAAATTCCTGGGCTTATCAATCGGTACGCTAAACATATTTCTTATAATAAATAAGCGACGAAGGAATTCTTGAGAATTGTTTCTGTGTTTTTACAGGAGTCTTCCAATATTGGTCATGCCATGCTGACTCTCCACTCTCCGATTCGGGAAGACTACATTTTGGGATTTCCCAATGGCTATGCTCGCTCAATTTTTACAACTCCATGGGTAGAGTTGGGTGGTGCTGTTACAATATCATGCACTCAGTCTGGGTTCAATGCCGCAGTCGAGTTCAAAACTAAACCTTTCTTCTCTGGGGAAAAAAATCGAGTAAGGATTGGCATCATTCTTGGCTTTACCTTACTCATACTCAATCGTTTCCTTTATTCCAGGTCACCGCTGTAGCCTTTAGTCCGGATGAGAAACGAAAACCCTTCCTGACAGTGGACGGTGAATGGAATGGGCTAATGACTGGGAAATGGGCAGATGGACGGACTGAGAAGTTTGTCGATGTGAAACGATTGGACATCACCAAGAAAAGGGCACGGCGAGTTGCAGATCAAGGAGTGCACGAGTCACGTCGCATGTGGAAGGATGTCACTGCCGGGCTTAAGTAATGTCACAATACCGGAATGAATGTCACTTCCACATTCTACAATTTATTCTTTTTTTTATTTAAAGATTTAAAGACATTGACAAGGCGACAAATGCAAAATCAAGGCTAGAGGAGAAGCAGCGACAAGAGGCTCGTGTAAGAGCAGAACGGAAAGAGAGCTGGAGACCACGGAAGTTTCTCCCTGCCGGTGACACCTGGATCTTTACAAACCCCTTGGAACAAAGACTCAAGCAACTTCAGAAGACAAAAGCAGCAGACTCCACTACTGGTAGTGTTGGAAGTTTCAGTTCTAATGACGAAGCTATTCCGCCTGTGAGAATCAACTAATATCGTCATTAAGGTCCTAGCGCACATTGCTATTCTCATCGTTCCCTCATCAGTTAGTTTTCACTTTAGTAATTCCCTTTAAAACGAAATGGGAAGTTGTTGCTATAATATAAGACAATGAATTAGGTCTAAAAGCACACAGGTGAGTCAACATTAAGAGAGCCAAGAACTGCACAAGGAATTATTCCAATTGGCAAAAAAGAAGAACCTGACATGTTATCTGAATTATAAAGGAAGATAGAATTATCTCAATAAAGTATGGCAAGTTCGTTAAAGCTAAAAGTTAACTGTCCAAGTGACTCGTCTAATACAGTGTGTAACCCAGCAGGGCTTTAGCGCCCTAGCTTTGCTAACTTCCTCTTTTGGATTGCGGAATAGGCTTCGTAAGTGGTGACTTTGTACCACCCCAAGAGCACGTAGTGATAATAATCTGTTTCAAATGGAGTCAATTCCCGACCTCGCCTGGACCCATCCTTGTTTCTCCTTATGACAAAGTTCTGCGCCGTTTCCGGGACTTGAAGTCGATTCAGCTCTTGCTCCACCCATTGTTGCGCCGGTAGATTTGCGTTAGGATTTCGCTTAAACTCCTCCCATACTACGAACTCGGCAGAAGTGCTTGTAAGGAGCTTCTGAAGGAGAGTACTGCGGTTGATTTCATCCAGTCCAAATACAGCGACACGCTGGAGTTTGGGCATGATGAGTTCCAGGCTGTCCAGTACCTTGGGCGACAGGAGGTAGCCAATGGTGAAATTCACAATTGACGACTGGTACCCATCCCTGTAGTCAAGTTGAGTGTCTGTAAGTGTAAGCGTGGTAAGAGTCGACGGGAAATCAGACAGATTGAGCTCTTCTTGCGGAAGCTGAGCGTAAAAGTCAGTGAGGCGAGTGAAGGACCGAATGATCTGGGTGAAGTTCCCACCATCCAGGATGTAGACTTTGTAGGTATTGAAATAAATCAAATTCGTAGGAATAGAGGTGACGGAGATGTTGCAATATGCCAGAGAGAGGGTACTCAATGTCCAGCTCACAGATTGCAGAATCTCGTCGCAGTACGGCACGTGCAAAACAATTTCTTCAGTGCTTTGTGAAATCTTGATGGGCGTGACTCCATTCAATTTGAATTCAATCCTGGTGTCCAGATTTGCGACATCCTTCTTCAGATCCCAGTTCTGGCTTTCCTTTTTGTCAAAGAATATTCTAGACTTCAACTTCGCTTCCTCTTGGTACTCAGCCAGTGACCCTTCGGTGCTAGTCACTTCCAAGAATATGAAGGTTTCAAGTGATGGCAAAGTAACACGATCAAATTCTCCGGTGACAATCACATTTGACAACACGATTGCCTTGAGATTGGAACAACCAGAGAGATCCTTGGACAGAGTCGGTGCATCAATGGTGACATTGCTGTATTCCACTTTGAAAACTGCAGTCTTGTTTGGAACAATTGAACCAAATTCTGGAGCATTTGTGGTGGATGATGGATCCGCAGCGACGAATCGGAAAGCCCCACCAGCAAATATTGCAATATTCGTTTCTTGATTTTTATCATTTCGAAATAAGACCGGTTTCGGAGTGGCTTCCAAGGGTGATTGGAGGATTGAAGAATGGCCAGGTAGTGGCACAACCCCTGGACCAAGGTTATTGTCCACAGGTATAGTTCTTGGTGGAACTTCCTTGGCCTGCTCTCCAGCTAAAATTAGCCATTCAAATCTCATTAGCGTTACCACAATCAAAATCAATCAAGGAACTTTACCAAAGAGAACTGCCAAAATGAAGCCTACAGTGATCATGGACACAATCCATTTCAAATGAAACCTAATCCAGAAATTCGAAAATCAAACTCAGCCGTAGATTAAGTTTTTGGACTTTAAAGCGTCCTTACTTGTCAGCGAAGGTGCCGAACCTCCCACGGAAGCTGGAGCGATTATGAAGAAGCGGCGTGTAAACGGGATCAACGTCTTCTGCCCACATTTTGAAAGGTGTGAAATGAAATTAGAATGAAGTTAAATGATTATAAGTTGAATTGGGGCATTTATCCAAGGCGACTGCCACACACGAGTAACGAGAATATTGCGAGACAGCAATCTCTTCCAGGCCACTAGTCCAAGCCTTCCAATTGCAAAATCACTGAGGAACTTAATGGGGTCTGGTCGAACTGGTTCCTGGCCAGGGTCACAGTCTTCTCTAGTTATATAAGTTTAAATTACAATTTATATAATTGGTCTTTATCGATTCGTGTTTGGTTTGTCGTAAACACAAAACAAGTTTTTATAAGATTTCAAAAGGAAGCCGTACTGATGTGATATTCCTTGAAGTGGCTTTCTAAGGTTTCATTTGGGGAGTATGGAATTTCACAGAAACCTTTAAAGCCAAATTCAAAAGCCATTTCAAATGTTTTCTAAGCTTAAAATTAACTAAATGTACCAAATTGAATGATTTTTAATCCAACTAAAAATTAAAATTTTCAGGTGGATAAGGATTGATTAACAAAATCTCAGCGTGCCCCCAAAACTTTAAAGTTTTCTGAACGGCGGGAACAGCGGAACAAAATTCAAAAAACCGCTAAAATAAAGAGCAAAAGAAAATTGCAATTTTGCCATTTCTGTTTCTGGCAAAAGTTTCATTTCGCATTGAGTTGTAAATGAATAAATTAATTGCAATTAGTGAGTACTGAATTGTAGGGAAATTGAACAAGTATCAGACCAGACAGGTAAGGTCACAGTCAGCGACGTATTTTTATATTTACTGAAATCACATGTGCGTTTGGCGTTGCAATTTGGCTATAATTAAAATGCATGAGGAGTACTGTCCATGACATAATTTAATTGTTATGTTTATCAGCAGTAAACTCCGCAAGCTGCCCTTTTGCCTCTTGAAAAGGCTTTTGGAATGGGTAAGGTGGCCAGCAAGTTCCGGTTTGTGACGCGCCCCTTGAAGAACTACAATGTAGAAAGCCGTGCCTTCAAAGTCATTTCGAAAGATAAACCAACCCAGGCACCTACTTACCCATCACTGGAAAAAGTCATGCGAGACATTAAAAATGGTAACCTTTTAAACTTTTGTTACACTTTAACACTTTGCTCTTTATGTTTATCACTGATTTTTATTATATTGTCATTTGCAGACCCAGATCTCCTCACCAAGGGAAAGCTGTCTCCTGAAGAGATCAAGAATTTATCTCAAATCTATGTCACGTCTAGTGGTGATAATCCAGTAATTCAGACAAAGCAGAAACTCCCTGATGACAGACACTCGCATGAAGAATACGTCTATGGATTTCAAGAACCGCTCAAAATTCCACAAGGGAAAGTCTCCTTGCGGCAACTGATGGAACTGTTGGAGCGACATGCGGCGGATCCGGATAAATACACTCCGGAAGTGATAGCAGCCGACTACAAACTAGATTTGGAAACGACGAAAAATGTACTTACGTATTTCCGAACATTTAGAATCTTTCTTCAGCCCAAAGAAGATGAGAATATTGGGAAGCTAGAAATGGCAGGGCGAATGCTTGCGCATCCGTTTGTGATTGAGAAACCGAAGAAACCAAAGAGGTGAATTTTGAACGTGTCGGTCATAAATAGCTTTAACGTTAGGGAGAGTTGGAAGTTGTCGTACGCCAAGACTGAACAGTGGCCACCATCAGTGAACGATCGAATAAGACTAAGTCTTTATCGACACAACACCCACTCTTGTGAAAACATCAAAGATTAGCATAGTTCTGTTAGTTCCATTCGTTCATTGTCATAAAACAGAATAACAGTAAAGATTGAGTTTATGAAGCACGGAGTTTCTTCAACTCTTGTTTAAGGGAATCCTCGTTTTCTATCTTTTCCATTTGATTCTTCTCCAGTGTCTTACCGCCAGCTAGTTCACTTTTCAATTTTTCAATTTCCTTTAGTTTCTAAACGTGTTTCAAAAGAGACTGTTTTAAAAACCAAGGCTAGCTCCTGTGTTAGGAATAAGGAACAAAAAAACCTTACCTTTTCAAGATTACGGATTTGTTTCTCTTTTGGATCTCCACTTGATTTATTTCCTTGAGCTGCTGGAGCACCACTTGACTTTGTCGGTTGTGAACTTTGTGCCGTAGCTGGCATTGGGCATCCGACGATTCCCTTCCTTTTATGTATTGGAACATACACTGGTGCACTCGCTGCTTCTATTTTCCGTCAAGACAGAACAAAAAGGAAATGCTTTTCCAGTTGTTAAATCTTTGGGCTTACTTAGGTTGACTTTTTCAATGCTCTTCACGTACTCGTCCATCCTATTATTTGGAAAGTCCCGTACCTCATCATGAGCAGCGAAAGAAGTTATACCAAAAAGTTGTTTCTTAGCCGTCCATTCATGTACTGAATTCCCAGTAAAATCCCATATTTTGAATCCATTGTCAACTTGCATTCTCGGTGCAGTAGTGGCAGTGACAAAGTGGACCCCATCTGAAAGTCATATCAACTCATCATGGATCAAACCGACGATTATTTGTTGAATTTTACCATTGAGCCATTCAACTTGGGTCGTGTTCTGGACACGGAAGCGAGCGATACATTTCTTATGAGATTTTACTTCCCATACTTCTACATTCCCAGGAAGGTTTCCAAGGCCACAAACGAGTACAATATTCCCTTGGGGGTTGAAATAAATCTCATTTCTCGCAGCAACGTCCATTTCCACGAGTGTTTCACCCCTGCGAACAAACGGTAAAAAGTAAAGTTAACTTAACTGTTAACTTAACAGAAGTTACTGTTCGTGGCATTTCCATTTACTTGGAATTCAGCAATGCGGCTTTCGTCTTTGGCATTTTACCAACGATGATACAGAATTCGGTAGAGGTAGGACTCCATTGACATGCGTGGAGGTCATTCAACATGGACGGTCTCCCTGTTGAGGCACATTTGATATAATAAATTGTATAACTAAAGTAAAAGGGTTTTATTATTATAAAGTTACCTTCCGTGTCACTCCCACTCAATTGCACTCGGAATGAATTGCCTAGAAATTCTCACAGTGATATCTTGGATTTAAGTTTAAAGTTTTACCTCTAGTATCCAGGAATTCTAAGGCAGTTTTTCCATAATACGAGGCTCCGCTTACGTCCACGTCAGTCATTGTGGTGACCAATGCTGCAGTGCCTCTCTTGTTCCATTTGATGTTGACTTTGTCCGATTGAAAAGATGACCGTTTAGCCACTACATTCTCTGTATCTGGGTACTTGAACAGCCTGACATGCGAAGCATCCTGCTGTTTCCCACCTAAATACCAAGATTAAAAACATAAAGTAAAAATTGTTTTGAATTGAATTGAAAGTTGTAATTTAACATTGATACTCCTTACCACTAATGTAACAGATGAAATGTAGTTGGGCTCCAGACCCATGGGACAAACCAAAGTTGGAAATCTTTACTTTCTCAGGAGTCCTTTCAACTTCCTTGTCAAAATCCGGAGTTGCGTAGAACAAGATCCGACCGTCGTTGGATAAGCGTGCATAAACTTTATCATCCCCTGAGAATTGTGCTTCTGGCATTTTCGAATAGGATTTACTATACACAAGAGTAGGGTCTCCGCTGTCGAGTGACCAAATTTTAAAATTCGGAACGTCTAATAAAGAATGATGAATATTTCAAAATAAATTATTTTAGCTTCGAGACTCGAGAATTACCTATTTAACTTACCCTTTCCGGGGTTGTCCCAGCCTATGAGATACCCGTTCTTTGGAGAAAACGTTGCACTGAGCATTCTCTCTTTAATAGTGCAGGTCAAACTTCCATCCTCTGTGTTGAAAATGCACACCCTAAAAAATCCAGCATAAGACAAATCGGATTGATGAGCTTCATCGACTTACGACGACACTTTCCCAACGGCAAATAGTTTTCCATCTCGAGACAAAGCTGTAAAACGTGTCTCCTCGTCATCTTCCTTCTTAAAACCTTCCCATATGCTATTTGCGGGAGGTCCGATGAATCCATAAGTACCGAAGGATTCTCTTACTGTATTTACCAAAAGTTAATCACAAAATTAATTACAATGTTTTCTCGTGTCATTGAACTCACTCATAAAGACGTTATTTCCTTTCGGCATGGTGGGTAACTGGGAACGGCCGTAAAGACACCTTGGTTTCCAATTTTGCACACAACGTTCAAATCCAGAGGATCTACAAACCAGTTACCAATTATAAAGTGTACTCAAAGTCAAAGCGTTAATTTTTAATTGTTCCTTACAGCTGCTGCTTCCACGGACCGGAATCTTCAGATTTGGAATTTATTTTTGTCCAGCCTGATTTTCACACACGAGTTTCGCGCCTTCATATTACATTTTCACCTGCTTTTCTTAAGCTTTTACCTTAATGCTGCCTGGTTGGAGCTCAAATGACCTGAATGACCTCAGTACAAAAATTATTGTCAGATCCATAAAAATGTACCGCATAGCCACCAATGTCATCAAAATGTTATGAGCTTTAGGTCATCTTAACGCCAACCTGTATCCCCGTGCCCCAATATTTCATTCTAAAATGTTAAGGGTCTCGTATTTACAGTAATTTTAATGCATTGTGTACTAATTTGTTTGTTATGATCTGTTATTAATTTAATCCATTCAAAAATCACAGCTCCTAGAAAATAATCTAATTTTACAACATAAGGATTTCCGGGTTGTATCGGGTTATTTTCAAGCAGCGGTTCGTTGTCATACGGGTCATACGGGTGGGTGCCGTTAGCGGCCAGCAGCATGCCGCTGCGCTAGCAGCAGTTCTTAACCTAATCATAACACATGCCGCTGCTATTTTTTTTTATTATAGGGAATCTTCCATTGAAATTTGCTGCTAGCGGCATGCTATGCTGGCCGCTAGCTCGTAATTTTGGCTTTCAATTTTGAGCGGATATTTCAAAATGCTGAGGGAATGTAGGCATATTCCCCCACGTGTTTCTCTTTTCATTATTTTAATTTCGTGAATCTTTTGGAATTTATTTAATTTGAGTGTCCTTACCTTCACTGTTGTATTTGATTGCAGGTCATTCGGGATTTTGATTACAACCATGTCGCTACCGCTGCCCTATCGTCCGAAGCGTGTCCTCGACTTCATTGAAGAGGAGAAGAAACAAGACCTGGTAATCTGCTTGAACAAGCATGAGATTTTCCTTTCTTGCATGAACGAATGGTACGGAGATCTCTCCAGGAGGGAGAAATCACTGCTTACCAAGAAGAAACTGAAGAGACGAGCTATGCTGGAAGCCCATCGGATCAGCTTAGCTTACGCCAACCTGCCACAGGGGTGGATCGAAACGATGAGGAAGGAGTGTGGTCTCGTTTACTACATGCCCCCTTGGATTAAAGCGGTGAGTTACTTCCAGTGCAGTCTAATCAACAATGTAATAGGAATACAACTTCTTGAATTTGTTTCCAGAGACGTGAAGCCAGGAAGCAGGCAGAGCTGATGAACTCGATCGAGCCTGATGACGATGAGGCATCCAAGAAGTTGAAGTTTGTGGACTTGTCATCCCAAGAACCGCCAGCAGCGTGGACCGAAGCAAAAAACAACGGGAAGGAAATGCATCGGTTCCTAAAAACTACACTCGTCAATGGCACGGTTGTCACTTATTGGGATTATGACACAAGTCATTGGAAGTTGGACGGTGGCATTGAGCTAAGCACGTTGACATGTAACCCGGAACGGGGACCAGATGGACTTATCTACAATACCATCATGAACTGACTACTTTTCTACCTTGAACTGTCTACTTGGGAACGGCCTTTTACCTTGTAAGAATAATGTTTATTGGTACTTTTCCACACAATAATTTTTCAAAATTCTAAAACCAACTTGTTCTTTCTAAAATTGGTAAATTAAAATCTCTTTAGCTTTTGAATCTCACATAATAATACCAATGTCAAAATTTCGTTCATTGGAATGTTTTGGTAGTCACATTTCCCGTCAAATCTCAACAAAATTCACAGTACACTGCAGCAAGTCTCCACCAAAGAACTCTGCATGTCGCCATCTTCATCCTCGCTCTTCCCTCCGAAATCCAAATTATGGAAAGATTATTTCCGGCTCTGTTCAAGTCCCGAAACAGCGTCACTTGTCCCAACCTAAAATCCTCGCCCACCCCACGGACCTTGACGATATTCGGAAGGAAATCAAGCTACGGCAGGAAGAGAACTTCTTTGGTCTTCCAAAATTGAGCGCTGAAGATTGCAAGACACGAGCTGAGTTTGCAGAGGCAGTCCTTATGGTCATTGACCAGGAACCCGAGATGCTGGACTCGCTATTCTTTTCGGACGAAGGGAATTTTTGGCCTCTAACCCCAAAAGGACCTTCAGCAATAAAGTCCAAGAAGAAGCGGAGTAAAATGTATGCCGAGTCTGAACCGCTTCCTACCATTGTCTGGTGCGCCATGAACAGAAAGGAGGTCGTTGGTCCATACTTCTTCAACTCACACGTCACAGGTAGGGGTTCTCATGCTCTCCATTTTCCGAACGAAAATTTTACGAACCCTTTACTTAAATTATTATTCATTTCAGATCGATCCTACATTTCAAATGCTGAGCAAGTATTTCCTGAAGGAATTAAATAAGCGCAACTACAACCAAGAGACAGTTTGGTTCCAGCAGGATGGAGCCCCGCCACATCGAAGCAAGAAAAGTCTCCAGTTCCTTAGCGCTGCGTTTGGACCACGCCTTGTCTCACACGGTGCTCAACCCTACGCATGGCCACCGCGTTCTCAAGATTTGACACCTCTCGACTACTTCCTGTGGGACTACTTGAAAGTGCGTATGACTCCGTACCATCCCACCACGCACGAAAATCTCCGCGATTGTCTGTCGCTTGAAATCTCATGCATTGACCCGCTTCTCCTCCAATCAGAAGTCGAAGACTTCAAAGCTCGGCTGATCAAATGCATCGACGCTAATGGAGATCGCTTCTAACACTAATCTGATCCTTTCTAAATTGTACTCTGTGAACTAAAACTTAGTTTGTCTCCAAGAATATTCGAACATATTTTAGTTACAACATTATATTCCAGTTTCAGTTTCCAGTTTCCAGAGGAAAGGTCCACACGTGTAGCCATAAGCCAAGCACCTTCGCACCTTGTCGTAGAGCAGGTTAAATGGAGAAACAGTAGGATCAAAGGTGGCAGAGATCACGAGAGATCACGTGTAGTGCGATTTTCATTCGGCTAAGTGGATCTGTAGACCCGGCGTCAGGTTGGGAAACATTTCTGACTAGTTCCCCCTGTGAAGTGTCCGTTCAATTAATTGACAGTTGAAGTTTTGTTATCTACGACCTTAATTACTTTTACAGGAACATCGGGCAAGGTATAAATCAGTCAGTACCCGATTTCATGCTTCAGTCTTCCCAACTTTCTGAGTTAATCAAAATGCAGCGAGTCTTGTTTGTCACGTTAGCTTATCTTGCAGTCGTGTCTGCCTCTCCGGGTAAGCCAACCATCTAAATTGAAACCTCTTCCATGTATTAATAACTGCGAAAATTTTCTAGCCACCTCCAAATGGTCCAAGGTCAAGGCCAGCATTGACACTACTGTAATTTCCATCGAAGGAGCAAAGACTTATGCATTTGTAGAAGCAAGAAGAATAATCCCCGAAATTGGGGCGTTTATTGCTGATTACTTTCAACACAAGGACCAGCAAATCAAACCAGTTTTCGCAGCAATTGGAGCCAAGGTTGTAGATCAGACGCTCACCCAAACGGAAACTGATACATACTACACCGCCATTGATAATTACTGGAGCGAAGTTATGATCTATTTGGAAGTACGGCATATATTGCCTTCACTTCCACCAAGCAGCTCAGACAGCATTAGACTGATGTTAAAGTCCGCCCAGAGTAACATCAAATCTGAATGGAAAAATATTCTACAGTACCTTGAGGAGATGTAGTTAAAACTACTTCTCATTTACCACGATGCATTCAGAACGAATTTCATGTGGAGACTGAATTCGTTATCTCCAAGTCCTTCAGATGTCAATCATTTTCAATTAAATCTAATTAGCCAAAATCAAATACCTTAGCTAATTGAATAAAAATTGAAGTTTATCTCCTATTTGACAAGATTTTTATATTTATTGCAACAAACCAATTATTTTTTCTCATTTTTTAATCTCCATTTCAGGATTGTTCCATATTTACAGCATTGACTAGCGCAATAATTGATTAGATATTGAGGCTTGACCTTCAGCATTATGGGAAGGAACCGCTGGAGATCGCTGCGCTTTCCTCAATATTATTCAATTTGGCCCTAGGTCTCTAAAACCCTAAAATGACCGTTCTTACACGACCTTGACATGAGATATGCAGCAGATCAGTATTAGGTTGATGCTGTCAGGCTAACTTTGAACGAGATTTGTGTGCTTCCCAGCTAACATTTTTAGAGGTTTTATAGAATTTGTTCCTTACTCAAATGCATGGCTGAATTATTGCTGAATAGATTTTTCTTCTCCAAAAACCATTTATAGTTAGGAAATCAATACGAATCATTATCGACACTGGACATTGTCTTTTGACTGTCTTTTGGAGATTGACCTATTTCTTATTGGTTCTTCTAATAAGCCAATCAGAGACGCGATACGCTCTATCTCTTGGGGCAACTGGAGAACCAGCTTGGCGCTCCTCCTCTCAATTTCGCGCCAGGCCAAGGGCTACAGTCACTCTCCATCCAATTTCGGTCAATTGGGTTACCTTGATTAACAACAAATTACCAACTTTTAAGCACTAATTAACACTGTGTTATCCTTAGTAAGTGTTAAATGCTGTAGCTAATCATACTTTGTGTGATAGGTTGGTGCTGCCTGCTACCGCGGCCTTGCGTTTAATTTAGTTCAATTCTGAATTATGATTGCTTTTTAGATGGCGAGGAAGAGGATGTGCTGGTACTTCCCAGTGACAATGTTCCGGTACTGGCACTGGAGGAAACTATGGAGCCTCAAGGGAGTCCTCATACTCTCCTGTGGACTGCTCTTCCTAGTTGTCCAACTACTGCTAGATTTTAGAATTAACTTCAGTAAGATATCCTATACAAATCAACTTAAAACACATAAAGTCCGCCGTTTGGTCCCTTCAGATGCTGTTCCACTCTTCGTCGTGAGTCAACTCGGCCCGGGTGGGATTCCCCGGAATGATCTCATGACTGAGGACAGGACACTGTTCTACACCATAAACTCCGATTTAGAAGATTGGTTCCCTGGAATGCACAGGACAGTTCATACGTCTCCCTTGAATTTAACGGACCCTTTATAATTTTTTAAGCAGTCTACACCATAAACTCCGATTTAGAAGATTGGTTCCCTGGAATGCACAGGACAGTTCATACGTCTCCCTTGAATTTAACGGACCCTTTATAATTTTAAGCAGAAATTCGCTTAAAATACTTAGGACAATTTGTCAGTCAACAGAAAAGGGTTCGTTAAATTGAAGGGAGTGTTTAACTTTAGAAGACATTGTGGGTGTCCGAAGGAAGAGTTCGAATCAAGCTTCAACAACATGTAAATGATTTTAGCTGAACACATGATCTTCTACCAAATATTGCATTTCAATTCCAGGACTTCGAGAGTCTCATCCAGTTGCAGCAGAGAGGCGACCTTTCAAGGCCCCCATCAGAAAGTGATTTCCTTTTCACTTTACGTAACGGACAATGATGACGTGACATCTTTCCTGGAAGGACTTGAGGTTAACTTGGATAAAGCTCGAAGGCTCTTCCCAGACTGGCTGGTTCGAGTCTACACCAACATCCCAATCAACAAACATTCTTGCTCTTTCATCTGTCCCAATGAACACCTCTTCTGGTGTTATATCAGTCAATTACCAAGACTAGGTAAGATCACCTCAAAACGAAACTCTTCTTATCACTATGGTGAGTCATTCTTGTTTTCTAGGTGATGTGTCTGAGAAGAACGGTCGTATGTGGCGGTACATGGCCATGGGTGACCCCTTGGTGGACATCTTCATCGTTAGAGATTTGGACAGCATCATTTCACAGCGAGAGAGGCTGGCTGTACTTGAGTGGGAAAACTCAGCCAATGCCATCCACGTCATTCGAGACAGCCATTGGCACCAGACAGAAATCCTGGCTGGACTCTGGGGATTCAAAAACAAGGCCTTCCCAAGCCGCATTCCCTTCATTATTCTAAGGAGCTTCCTCTGGGTAACGTACCACCTTACCTTCCAGCCTGAGATAATTACCAACTTCCATTAGCTATATTTGTAACTAATTTTCCAGATGGGAAGTGCTTCTATGTCTAAGGTTTTGGATCAGCATTTGGCCAAGCAGTACGTGTACACCCCCTTCCATGAGCATGTGATGGCCCATGACTCTTATTTCTGTGGCAAGTACCCAGACGGGGCTTGGAGACCTTTCCGAACTCAACGAATTGGAAATGAATTTGTAGGTTATGATGATCGGAAGGAAATGGTAACGATAAAACTTCAACACTTAAATACCAAAGAATCCAATTGTGAAACTTGTTTGACTTGTGTAGGGTGACCTAGTCACTGGTAGACTGAAGCCATGTCCAGTCGAATGTCGACCCATTGGAGGGGAAAAGTGGACCTACTGCTGAGACACAACGCTGGGTCATAAGTTATAGTTGCTATCTTTTCCGGTAAGAAGAGTAAATTAAAACATTAAATTATTTCCATTCAGTGAAAACGACTCCAACTTTAATTGTCAATCGTCAATCGAGCCCCAAATGAGAGAGACGTTGGGTACAGTTCACAGTTTCTAAATTCCTAGGCCATAAACATTAAAGATACTTTCCAAGTGACTTTCTGACGCTACAGCTATGCTACTTAAGTAAACCCTTTTCCGTTGTTTTTATTTACTACGTTTTAATTGAATTATACAAATTAAATTATAATTAAAACAAGGAAGAGGGAGAATGTGCCCATGTGCTTTGGGAGTAAGGAGAGAGGGAGGATAGGATGGCCACTTCAAAAACCAGCAATCGAGCAGCTGACAAATTAATTGAAACACCAGACACTCCCCTATTCCTTAAGTTTACTTTAGTAATTACTCGTAATTAAAATGAGATTCCAGTGTGTTTCACCCTCGGTCACTGTCCTACTTGGTCTGTTCTTGGCCCTGGCAGCACTGGGGTCAGTGGACGTGGACCAGGCACGAGTCGTACGTCAAGCACCTGCTGAGACTCCACCAAATGAACCTGCTGCAGCCGAACCTCCAGTACCTCAGGTCACGCAAAGGAAACCATTCAAGGAAATCGTAAGATTCTCTCTTCTTCGTATAGAGCTGTACAAGTTTGGTAACCTTTGCTATTTGTAGCAAAAAACCTTTAATCTGGCTGAACCTGTGAGCGAGGACTATCCAGTCATTTTCAATATCATCCTCTTCGTATCGGTTATCCTCGTACTAGCGGTCATTGCAATTGCGGGTAAGTTTCAGCTTGTGAAGAATGGGACAAAGTTAAATGTACTTTTGTGTGTTTATTTAGTGGCAATATCGACAATGGATCCTGGGAAAGACTCGTTGATTTACAGAGTAACTTCAGGTCAAAAGGCGAAAAAAGACAACTAGAGACACGTGGAACGTACATCTGTATAAAGTCTTTATCTAGTCTTCGATACGCGTAAAATCATAAATTAGGGGTTAGTTTGTTAAAATTGTCAATTTCATTGAGCTCATTTACAATTTTGGTAGTCACTATTCTTGGATTGTCGATCCAATTTACATTCCAGAGCCCTTCAAGTTAACTTTGATCCAATTTCCAGTAGAGTCGTAGTTTAGCTCCAAAGTTCCTGTGGGCTTTGTCAGGAATAAACCTGTAGAAAATGACTCAAAGTATTTTTTAAACAGTTTATTATAAAATACTTCAGAATAACTTATTCCATTTTCTTTTTACCAAGACTGCCAAACTTTAAATTAAGAATGTCAGTTTTTACCAATTTATGGGTGAAAGGGAAGAAGGTTCTGCATTAGTGAGAGTATGCGTATTGAGGGCCCTGGTAGTTAAAGTTGTATGCAGGGTTGGCGTGGGCATAGGTTGTTTTTACAACAGGAGTTGCGACGTGCTTCACCGCTGGGACTGCCACTGGGACGCGGGCGACAGCTGGGACGTGGTGTTTGAAAAGTGCAGGTTGCTGAACGATTTTCCGGTGGATTTTGGTAGCTGGCTCTTGGACTTCAATTTCTTGGATGGTTTCAATTGGGCGAGTCACAACAATACGACGGGTCGTGATTCTCTCTCCGCCTTGGAGGGATGGATCACCGAGGGCATCATGGACCTGTCATTTAAGCAATCAAAAAATCAAGCACATTAGATTTAAGCATTCAAAAATCGTCCCCACCTGAAGGACAGATGCGGAATCTGCAGGGGATCCATCTTTGTTTAAGATTTCAGTCACGGATCCTCCCTTGGAAGTGAGGAGTTCCAGAAGACGGTTTTGGAGGGCAAGTGGCATGTCAGGAGTGATGGTCAGTCCTCGTTCATTATCCTGAGCTGGCTGCTGCTGTCCTCCTTCGGGTGCTGGCTGCTGCTGCGCTTGCTGATCTTCTTGGATTGGCTGAGCTTCTCCAGAGACATCGTCACGGCCTTGGGCAGCTTCGACGACTTCCGTATCAGCATCGACAGCTTGACGAAACTGAGCTCGTTCCGGTTGTTGTTGCTGAGGTTGTTGTTGAGGTGGACCTGCGCTTCGGGGAGCGGCAGCTTGTGGAGCTGGTCGTCTTGGAGCAGGGCGTTGTGGGCCTGCGCTTCTTGGTTCTGCAGCCTGAGGTTCTGGAGCGTTTCTTGGAGCTGCAGCCTGTGGCTGAGCTTGTTCCTGTTCCTGAGCAGAGCCTGCAGGTGCGCTGCGAGCTCCGAATGCTCCAGTGGCTGATTCTGTTCCATCGATGATTCGTCGACTAGCTCCATACCTGACTACTGGGGCAATGTGGGCATACTTTGTTGGTGTCAAGACGGCTGGTCCCTGTGAAGAAAAGTGAATGTTTTAATTATTTCCTTTTCGACTTGTGAATTGCACTTGACATTGAGATGTTTGATTTAAAATGGGCAAGGGAAAGGGGTGGAGACAGATCAACTGACGATTAGATTGCCGAAAGATAAGAATTCCTAAGTGGATGAGTTTATGCAACATTGCTCCAATTGAGGTTAAGTACTGGGTTGCATGAAATGAAGTCAGTGAATGGCAATGAGATCGACGGCCAAAGGCGTCGATTGAAAGTTGTCAATCACCTTCCTTGTTATAAGCCAAGGGACCCAGCATGAGTCAAAGGATAAACGATAACACCTGTCAATTACGCACACTCGACTCCTTCTTGTTCTCCTTCAAGGGTCTAGAAAAACAGTGGTGGTCATGCTCTCAAATCAAAACCATTAATTATCAAATTCCAATTAGGACCAATTCCTGATGTTTGTTCACTTTGCCTGATGACGAGGCAGTAAACGATGAATGACAGTGAGCAGACGTTATTAATTGAAGGACAAATATTAATTCATAAATCTCTGCATAATCTCTACCTGTTGTTCCTTGGAGGTGGGTTGACTCAATTCCAAAGTCGCGGATCCGGCAGGGCGAACGATGACGCGGTGCTCAATGTCATAGAAATCCTTGCGGAGTGCGGGACGGCGAACTTTGACTTTTCGCGTTGAGACTGCAGGCTGGGCGACATCGATTTCCTGCTGAGTGTACCCTTGTGAGTACGCCAACTTTGTCACTGGCACGTCAGCAACTCCTTGGACGTTGGTCAAAACTGGGGTTGAGGCATAGCCCACCTGCGAATCATGAAACCCAGTCTCAAAAATGTGCTACAAATGGCAACATTTGAGTCTGCGCAGGTGCAGAGCAACTTCATTCAGTTTTGTATGCATGAAACGTGCCATGCATGTCAGCCCCAGAAAATTAACTTTTTCTAAAAATAAAACTTTTCTCTTTACCTTTTGATGGACTGCAACTGCAGGAGCAGCATAAGCAAACTTTTGAACGAAATTATGGAAATTAATCTCAAAAAAGTTTCAAAACCTCAAAGAAAAAGTTTTGCATTCTTTTTACCTTTTGGTGAACTACTGGTGCAGCTGGACCATATTGAACAGCGCGATGATACTGCTGGAGTGGAGCTGCAACTTGAGCTGGACCATAAGCAAACTGTTGTGCTGCATAGGCTGGGGCAGCAGCGTAGCCAGTAGGTGCAGCGTAGCCATTAGGTGAAGCGTATGCCGCTGGAACTGCAGCCTGATAGTAGAAACCCGGATTATACTTTCAAATCCCCGCCAAATCCTCAAACCAATTAATTTCCATTCCCAATTAAAAATGGTTTTGTGTACTTACGGCTTCTGGCTGGGGAGCTGGTGCTGGAGCATCAGCGTATGCATACTGTTGGACTGGCGCAGGTTGTTCCTGCTGCTCAGCGACCTCTTGCGGCTGTTCTTGTTGGATTGGTTCAGCTGAATTTGGTGTCGGTCCAGCTTGTTCTGGGCTTTGTTGCTGTTGGTATTGCTGTTGATATTGCTGTGGCTGGAACTGCAAAAGCAAAAGTTTGATTTCCTCTTCTGCAAAGTTGGTTTTAAACTTACTGCAAAGTTGTTTGCAAATCCGGCTCCAGTGAGTGTAACTCCGGCCGGATTTCCAAATGGAAGTCTAACTTCCACTTGAGCCGCACCGAGAGCCAAGATGCTAAGGGCCACCAGTATTACCTTCATGACGCTGAGTTGTAAGTGTTCTTCTGTCCACTGCTTCAGCGTCTCTAATTAAGAATTGATGTGCCTGGGAGCAGGGCTGGGTCCCTTTTATACCTTACAGGACAGGAGAGCATTGTCACATTCACTCGACGCCTTTAAGATCAACAATAGGAAACAGAATCCCACCCCCAATCAGAGTAAAGTGATACAGTTATGTCAGTGGAGCTCATTTGGGACAAGCCCAGTGAAACAATTATACGAAAATGAACTATCTTAGGTTTCATTTGGGTGTTCCTTCCTGGCCATAGGAATGTAAATTACAACCGTTGGCCTTCTCCATATCTGATATTCTAATGCAATCTTTGATTTATTTCCATCTGCATATCCTTCTTAATTCTTTGATCCAAATTAAAAATAATAAACAAACTCTGGGTCCCTCCCTGACATCGACATTCCAAAAAAGTACCCTTCAAACTCCGTCAAGAACAAGAATGGATACAGCGGTCTCTAAAAGCTAAAATCCTTTAGTCCAGACTGCAGTCACTACCGGTCTGGAATCTTAGCAAAAAATACTTTAGAATTATAACAATCATTGCAATAATTAAGGAAGCTATAGTTAGCTTCAGGGTACTTTGGTTATCCTTGTTTGACGTCCTTTTACATCCTCTTTTCAACTACGACGACGTCAGAACTTGACCATATAAAAAAAGTGACCAATACTTTATGATACTTTAACGTGTCCGCCCAATTAACCTTGCAACCGGACACCAAGTTAACAATGACATGACACGGAGGTGGGAGAGATAGAAATCTGTCTCTCTGTAATCGATGCTTTCTCGTTCTACACAATAAGTCGTACACCCAATAATATTTCAAATATCAACTTTCACCTTTAAGGTGCTGTTAGATGTCCATTAAGTTTTAGGTCAATGAAGTTTTATTTCAATTTTGAGAATAATTAGTGGAGTTTAAAGATGAGAATAATAGATTTTTGATTTTTAGGAAAGTTTAACTTATAATTTAGAGGCCATCTAAGGTTATTTAATCCAAGGATCCTTTTAGGCAGAGGCTTTTCTTGTGAACTAACACAGATTGTAGATCTAAATTAAATTCTGTATCCCAAATCCTAAGTTTACTAAAGTACTAAGAATCTGTAAATGTATAATTGAATGGAATCATAAACATGACGCTGCGGTTTGCAATTATCCCTCTCAACAATTTCCTGTCCTCATTAAAGGGAAAAAATCACACTTATACAAAACAATCAATTTTAAATCCCATTTCACCAATTAATCCACACGTATCTCACCTAAATGGCCTTGATGTCATCAAGGAAAGGGATACGACACAAAATTAATTCATAAAACCTCCCATGGTCAACTTATTTGACAATGAATTGAAACAATTCAACTAAACAAACTAAGTTAACCATATTTACCTCACTAATAACTTTATCAGGCAAAAACAGGTGAAACCTTAATACGCCCGCCACAAATTGGTTATTAATTTTTAGAATCTGCATATTGTATTTTTTTTATCTAACGTTCTAACTTTCCCAATTTCAGCAGCGATGATGTTATCCAGCGCTTGTTATAAGCTAGCCACTCTACTCCAGCTCCATCTTGTGTGTGTAGAAAAGTGTTTACGAGAGCGGCTTCTCTTCAGCCGTTACCGGGGATGCAACTGGGGTTGGGGTTCCATTTGGTTTTGACCCAGCGTCACCACCCGGTTGGGCCCCTGTTGCCTCACGCAGGGCCTCGTCAAAGCTCTGAACAGAGCCAGATCGCGAGCCGCCCATCTTCGTCTACAATAAAAATCAGAATATTTTTCATTAGTAAAGTCTACACTTGGGAAGCTTGGAGAGAATATAAAGAGTGAGCATCTAGCGTCGTGTAGTTAGTGAGCATTGTAGTATAAAAACTAAGTTGGAATTAAATATTTGCACAGTGGGACTCCCAGCTCCAATTCCTTCTGCATGCCAATGAGCCAGAGGAAGAAGAGGAAAAGGCAAAATGATCAAATGAAGCTCTAGAGACGCACACATGCCAAGGCTTCGCACCATCACCACGTCTCTTATTGTGTGTGTGAGACTTGGTAATACTTTATAGCTTCAGCTCTTTAACTAACTCCATGCAGTGGTGGTGCAAGAAAGAATGAAAAATACAGTTCCTGCTTCCACCAATCACCCGCAACCCGGGTTATGTGGTGGGTAATCCCGAAGTTTCCCTTACATTTACCTTGACGCTAGACACAGCAGATGAGACTCGCTCTTCCATGGATCGAAACGAGTCCGTGTTCTTGAGTGCACCGATTTTTTGACTCATGGCTGAGCCAATGCCACCAAGGAGAGATGTCGTTTTCTCAGCTGTAGCCTTGATCGCTGACTCAGTCTTCTGGTATCTGGAGAACCATAAAAAAGAAAAAAGAAATTAGGGAAAGTACTCTTTCATTTTTATCGTTGCCACCATTTCACCACCACCTTAAAGAACTTTGTTCGCTTTTACACTTTCCCACTTTCACAATATGGACACACAGACTCTCACAATTCCTCCAGGCCATTGACCCAAGTCAGAAAATATGGATGTAAGAGTCATTAATGGGAGACATGGATTCGAAATCATAAGAACCACAGGAGAGCCCTTTGGAAAATGGCTCAAACGACACATTACTATTCCGCTTTGGGGTTGTTATAACATGAATAAAACGACGCAGAAACGCTGCGCTTTACGCAGTGTTGCGTCCCTAATGTCGCCCGTACTTGGCTCAATGGTATCATCAAAATACACACGATCATCGCATCATCATCCCGTTTTACTATTGCCGAAAAGCCCCACATCAAAGCGTTCCCAGTGTGACCACAAAATGAGAACTTCCATAGAGAGACGAAACTGAGAAGATGATTAGACTGGCGGAAAATACTTTCATCTCAAATGGCTGTCCCTGTCTGTTTTTCTTGAAATTAACGCTGAGCTAGAATGGAAAGTTTGGAACTTTATGGTATAAGCTGTGATTTTGCCTTATCTTGGCTGGTGGTGGGAGCTGAAATAAGAATTAAAATGATTTATGCCTTTGTTACAGTGCAGGGAAGTGAATAACTTTCAAAGGGAAAAGCAGAGGATGACTTTCACCACCACCACCAGGAAACTTTCTGTTCTCTGTCTTTAATCTTAGAAAAAACAGTGTTTTGCCTAATTATTAACTTTTGTGATGAAAAACTTGATATAAAAACAAATGAGAAAAGAAAAGAACTTGGTTTAGAAAAAGTTTTGTATTACATAAGGAAAAGATAGTAAAATAGAAAAACTTGAATTAGGAAACAAGAACTCTTCAAAAATACAACAGATAGAGAACCAGTGACGTAAAAGTCTTGAAGAACCTGGAGACATAAAAGGATTCAGGGGAAATAGGCCTGTCTTAATCATCAAAACCATAATGATGAGCTTCCCGTTGGAATCTCTCTGGAATCCCCCAAATCCCCAAAAGCTTTTTTCTGGTTATACTTGTCGAACAGAAATGGAAGCGATCTTCATAAAAGCTTCATCCGAAATAAAACTTTCATGTCATTGTCAACTCGGAATTGAACAACAAACTACGCAGACTGAACTTTACACGTGGAAACTTTCTCCTTTAGAGCCTCATCTCTCAGGGTTTAAAGAACCTCGTAAATGACAATTAGTTTGCAGCTTAAAACGACTCCAGGTCTTACTCCATTCATGAGCTTTTTTAACATAAAAGAAGCTTTAACGGAAGCTTGTTGAAGTTATGCTTAAATTTTGTCACACCCAAAAGGAATTTTCAAAATGGACAGAGTCCGTGAGCTAACGGATTCAAGTTTACTTATTTTTTTCAAAACAAGGTCCAAGGTCTCAGTCATTTGATATTATTCATGAGAGAACCTTGGCCAGACAAACACGAAGAGGGAGAGATGATTGGCAAATAAGACTTGACGCTGACACATTTACACACATAAACACAAAGGGGAGAAAGCGGCATTGTGCCGTCGTCACCACATCGTCGGAGGATTATTGACTTTTTCCATGCAAATTCTACCACACGACTCTTTAGTCTTTACAACTAATAATAGCAAAACACGATTCATGAAAACACACGGGAGCTCCCAGTTGCTTCATGCGGAGCGGATGAAGATGAAAGCTAAAATGTAATTATAAACATGGTAATCCAATTAGCTAAATAAAAGCTCAAAGGAGCTTATAGCAAAAGATCTAAAAGCAAAGCAAAAAAACTAAAACTCCAATTGGACGTGCCAAGGGAATCTAAAAACAATTAATGATTCTCAAAAGGCTCAGTTACTTGACACTAATGAATATACGTCTGGAAGAGAAAATGACCTGTCAAATGCTCCAGAGCGTCTCCGCTTTCCTTTTACAAAATAAGTATATAGGGACGGATAGAAAAACGAAATTAGGACGCCATATGAACCCATTATGTTCAACCCACGCCATCCTCTTCTCTAGTGGAAGTCGGGACAATCTAATCAAGTCCTAAATTCAATCTTTATTCGTCGAATTCGAAGTCTGGTGCTAAAGTTAAATTCCTTACACGTCCTTGGCTACGTCCATGTTCTCGGTGGGCCTGGAGTTGTTGAAAATTTACGTCTCACTGATGAACTCCTTTTTCTGAACAAGTTCGATTCTTTAGAAAGAATCCTTGAAGAAGGTAATCCTTGTTAAAGCGAGTAATTGAACAGATAAATTGCGTCAGTCGAGATTTCAAATTGACGCAATTACTGCTTTTTGTGGAGTTAATGATGAAATGGAGCTGGAAATGTCGTCAGTTTGGTTCCTTCCTTAGCAAGAGACGCCTATCGACTAAAACGCTTTCACTTCTTTCTCCTCTTTCTCCAGCATTCAGAAGCATAGAAAAAACGGAAGCCTGCCTCGGGTTTTTCCCACACCCTCCCCTCCTCCAGAAGAATAAGATTCGATTTCGGATTGAGAAAGACGCTAATACAAATATCATCATCCGCCTTAAATTTCTTCTTATAGACTCCTTTCCCTTATGCGACACAACCCAATCAGAAGAGTGCAATAAGTACCACTACATATTCAACCTCAATTGGATTTACTTCCAATCAAACCCACCTACACAACCAATAAAAACAAACACGTATTCCGTAATATTCAAATCAATTATTCAGAGGAGTCGAGGAGTGGAATATAAATTGGTAAATCATGACCTAAAATTCTGACCTCATTCATCACTTTTACTCCTTTTTCTAGAAAATCCAACAGATGTCAAATGCCAAAGGCTTCCTCCCGTAATAACCAAAGGGAAAGTAACTTTTATAACAAAATTGAAAATGGAAACCACAACTTTCTCTACAGCAGGAGATTGGGATGTGTCTGTCCCCTCTTGCTCAATCCAATCAGGATTTTCCTCAGGGCGAGAAAACTAATAACAATTAAAATCTCAAAAGTGAAAACTCCAGACCGTCGTGCATAAACCCATGAAATCTGCCAAATCCCATTTGGAATGACCATGGTCTGGAATGTGTGGTGGTGGAATTAGTTTTTCTTGACATCATAAGGGAAGGCCTGAGCCTGGGCCAATCCCTTAATGCCACATTGGAATTTCCCTAGAAGGAAGGCACGGTGGTGGTGGTTCAGTTTTAGCAACAGGAGATCCATTTCAAACAAAATGAAAGTGGAAACACCCATATCCACGGTGCACCCACCCCTTCAGCGTCGTCTTTAGACTTTCACTAAAAGAACCAGACGCCGTACTTCATGGATTTATGGAAATCCGCCAGCTCAAGCTCTCCTTTAACCCTCCCTTGAAAAAAAGTATAAAAATTCATATAAAAAAATCTATTTGGAGGCGGTTAGTGTAGGCACTTCTCCAGCTGAGTCCGAAGTGCTGTGGAAATGCCCATGGAAAAGTTTGCTCAAGGCAGACCAGTAGGCCCTTCTATTCTGGTGGTGGGAGCGGTGTAAAAGGAAATGAGTGGAGTGTGTCGATGGGTCAGCTACATTCTACGCCAGCGTCGTCCTATCGATTCGATGGCCTCCACTGCCACTACCGCCACCACCACGGCCAAAGGAACTTCTCTGTTTTTCTACGCTTACTAAACTCTCAGCGATTTCCCACCAACCCTCAACTCCATCTAACCCACTCCTCCCCCAGGAACCAAAATTCCGAGAGAAACAGAAGCCCGTCCGAATTCCTAAAACACTCAATTCTGAAGATCAAGAGAAAGGTACATAGAAATCCTCTTGTGTATCCGAAAGTGATCCTGCACAAACTACTAAAAAGGCCTCATTTGTTTCCTCCAAAGTGTGTACATAAAAGGGAGACAAAGGACTGGATTGTTGACCTTGGTTTTGCGACCTTTGGGGCGGAAGAAGTAGCTCTTAGCAAGTCACTTTCCTTTCTTCTGGATTCATTTCAGAGTTCCTTTCATCCCACACTAAATGACAACAAAGAGGAAAAATTAATAAAGTTTAGCAAAGTGTAATGAAGATGAAACAAAACTTTGGGGGGAGATGAAACTCTGGCGCACTACTTTTCTTAGGCTTATTGAAAGCTTTTAATGTTTATACGAAGAAGCACCAGGAGGAGAAAGTCTCTTTGATCTCTTCTGCCTTCACTTCTCCTTCCCTGATCAACATTGTGCTATCTCTGATGATGAAAAAAGTGCTCTGGAATTCATGGAGAAGGAACCAGTCCAGTAGGACCCATTTATCATCATTTGAGTTCGAGTCGTGTAGATGGATCAACCAAAGGCTACCAAGGACAACCCCTTCTTTAGCAGACAAAGCCGACTGGGATTCCTAAATTTTTTATTTGACGTCGAAGTGGAACTGAAATGAATAATAAGAATTCCTTTCATGAAGGAAAGAGAGAAAGCTAAAGGATCGCAGTGGAGTGGAGCGAGTAATCGACCCTCCTCCGCCATATCCTAGAGTAGACGCTAGCAGCAGCAGCGGAGGGAGTCATTTGGACTATGCTAGCACCACCAGCAAAAGAATGGAAGAGAAAACCCTTTGAAAACTTAAGCGCTCACGTCCTTCTCACCGATTCCTTCTTCTCAGAAAGTTTGAAGTGAGAAAGGGAAAAAGAATTTGGAAGTATCCTTCCATCATTCACTCCGTTAATGGAATTCTCGCTGAGCTCACTGGAGCCGGAGAACAACAACGTAGAGCCTGTTGATGACCTTTTTGTCTTACATTTTCAGTTAATGCGCTCATCATGTCACACTCAGCCCCTCCGCAGTCGCTTATCTAACTACGAATCAAGGCGCTCCTAACTTCAAAAAACACAAAAGCCATCTGAGAGCTGAATAGAATCAGCAGTCAGCACGGCGTCCTTTCCCTATCAGTGTGCAACTGGTAGGTTAACGATCAGATGAAGCTAAGAACATCTGTTGCACTCCCAACGGAAACACAAAAAGCAAGGTTTGAAATTGCACTATTGGAGAATATGTAAAAAAGGAATCAAATTAAAACTAATTAAAAAAGGAGTAAAGGAGTGTGTTATTCTTACATTGGTGCAGAAGTAACCGCGGTCCCAAGTTCAGTAAAAGTCTCTTCTATTTTCTGAACGCTACGCACGGGCAGAGGAATTAAAATGAATAGAATTGAGAAGAAAAGTCAGGTGAATGCAATCCCCGGAGACAAGAGATTCCGGCGGAAGTAACGAACCAAATGAGAACGAAAGGAAGAGCAAGTCCATGAAACACGACGACCGTCAGAATAAGGCAACATAAAACAAAAAAGAAGACAACATAAATTAAAGAAAACAAGCGCGTCCAACGGAGCGTGGCAACTAAATCTTTATCCAATTTCCCCTGTATAATGGGAATATCCAGGCAATATCCAGGAGAAAGGCGACATGACAGTAGTAAGCTTACGCAGTTGATTCACGGACGTTTTTGATTCCCTGGCCCATATCGTTAGTGAAGGATCCCCAGGTTGTGTGACCCAATTTTCGCTTGAGCTCGTGAGCTCTCCTGGTTTTAGAGACAAGCACCTAATAAAAGTAACACGAAATTGTATTAATTATTAGAGTAGTTACTCGGGTATGGGGTGTAATTTAATTTATCTCGCTCACTTGTTTCAGGGTTTGTATTTCTTCTTCTACTTGAGTAAGCTCTATTTGCCACTCGGCCCTGGCTGCTTCCAGCTCTTCGGCTGTCATCCCAATTTCAATGGGTGAGCCCATATCGTTGTACGAAGTGGATTGGCTCATGGATCCAAATCCTGATGGATCTGAAAATCAAACAAAAAGAAAATTTATTTACTTTGCACTTCCAATGTTATACAGTAAGTATAGAAATACGTAATTTTGAAAAAGTATTGTCCACACCTTGGCTTTGGCCTAGTGTTAGAAACCTTTTAAAATGAGAACTGTTGATACGTGCTGTGTAAGGCTTGTCAAAATTATGATACATTACTCTTATATTTCGCCTTGACTTCCGACGTTTCCCTACAATGTCTTGAATACTTGAGGCTACACGGTTCGCCGTTGCTCTCACATCATCTAGTGTTGTCCGTCTGGACGAATGGGGTCCACCATCCGTCACCGAATGGGAATGGTCGCCCAATCTATCCATCTCAACTTCAACAGACACATTTTCTCCTACTACAGTCCCAGCCGATACGGTCTCATCAATCAAGTTCATCGAGTCAACTACGGCACTGATATCAAAGAAATCCAATTCTGAGCCGGAGGAGGAACAATCATCAAATTCATCTTCGTCACTTGTGTTCACACTAAACTCAAAATCCTCCAGAACGAAATCAGTAGATGTAAGATCTGGCTCGGGTTCAGCCTCGATTCGAAGAGAACCCACCAGATCTGGAAGCGGATCTTCCAGATATTCGTCCTTGTGGTCCACAGTCCCAGCACGGGCCTGATTGTTATTCACCCCGTCCTCAATTTTATGGTCAACGGAACCCATCTTCTGGAGTCACGCGTCGGCGACGACCACCTGAAACTTGGAACAGCGACACTACTGGGAATATGCTACTCAACACAGCATAACCGTAAAACTACAGCCGACGAGAAAAATGGTATATGATTAAAAACGGAAAACAAAAAGATAACTGGGAACACGCATGGCCACTGCATGTTCAATGATGAACAAATCAGCTTACTGCCTATCAACCATTATCACCGTGAGAGACCCAACAATAATACTCGTTAATGAACTGTTACACATTACTCAAGCTTCGTTCTTGTTTCAACGCTATCACCAACCACTAACCCCAAAGCTATTGAGCAAGGTAACGTAACTGACAACAGGAACAAGAGAAGAGAAACTTAAGGTATATGGGGTAGGACAAGCCAAGGGAAATCAACGGGACTTTTGAGAAATCAAAGAGAAACCAAGGAATTCTTTAACTTTACACTTATCAGACCCCAAAANGGGGTAGGACAAGCCAAGGGAAATCAACGGGACTTTTGAGAAATCAAAGAGAAACCAAGGAATTCTTTAACTTTACACTTTGCAAATACCGACAGTTTGGAGGTATAAAAAGCAGTTTTGCACTCCATCCCCCTCATTCGTAAAAAGCATACCACTGCATCCACTGTTGTTATGTGTTCAGGATACGTAATCTTATTATACTGAATTATGGCTTCCTCTCATATCCCGACGAGCCTTCAAAATCATCATATCAGATCAATATATTTAGACAAAATGAGGGAATTGAGAATGGGATTGAATCCTCAAGTATGAAACTTGACATTCGGAATCCAAATTTTGGATTACATGTCATTCCTCTCTCTTTCATTCACGTCAGCATTAGAACTGACATGAATGCTAAACTCATTGCTCTAGAGTTGCATGTCGTATGGGCTTTCCTATATAGGAAATGTAATTTGTATTTCGCTGGCTAGGCCTAACAAGATCATTATTGAGCCACGCCCAGCCATCCAGGGAAACGAAAAATGTCAGAAACATCTTTCACAGCTGAGTATTAATCAATTACAATTTCTCCGATGCTTCAGCCTGGAAACGGCATTATTCTCCCGGACTATAATCAAAAGCCAACAATGGCATTGGAACTTGAAGACAGAAAATGAATTTGCACAACTGAATTGACAGTCATATTTGTATTAGTTTGTAACTAAGGTTTGTATGTATTGACAGCCGCTTACCTCCACCGGTAGGCGACTTCATACTCATGTTGCTTTATAAATGGCTGTTAGGGCACTTGGTGAGAACAGTTGATCGTCAGCCATCCAGGGAAACGAAAAATGTCAGAAACATCTTTCACAGCTGAGTATTAATCAATTACAATTTCTCCGATGCTTCAGCCTGGAAACGGCATTATTCTCCGGACTATAATCAAAAGCCAACAATGGCATTGGAACTTGAAGACAGAAAATGAATTTGCACAACTGAATTGACAGTCATATTAGTTTGTAACTATAGTTTTGTATGTATTGACAACCGCTTACCTCCACCGGTAGGCGACTTCATACTCATGTTGCTTTATAAATGGCTGTTAGGGCACTTGGTGAGAACAGTTGATCGAGGAAGTGGTCCCCTTCTGTGGTAGTTTCTGACGGTAGTGTAAACCTTGTTAGAAGTTAGTTTGGACAGTAATGAGACATGCAACAGCTGAGTCCTAAACAATGACAAATGATCGAATGGTAACCAAATGACACATGATTCATGAAGGATATGGATTATGACTTGATTACCTTGATTAGTCCAGTTGGCTACTTGAGTTCGTGGCCTGGTTTACGATTGCTGATAATCAGATCATGAATGACCAGACGGACCAGGGATCACTTGCTTGATCACACAAAATCGCCGTTGAGTCATTCAACTTTGCCAAATGCTCACCGACCGACCAACCGTATGTTTTTTGGCAGTGGGAGCAACTTTGGCTTTTCCTGTCAGAATAGTGGCGGGCTCTGCTGGCTCCAACAAGCGAAAGCCACAACAACTTTGACTTGGAATTTTTGCCAGAATTTTAGATTCGATTTGCAAACAGAAGGCGGAGGAGGACACTGCCGCATAAAAGAAAGGAAATCAAACTTTACGGAAACAGACAGCAGCAGGAGTTCTCTATCAAATTCCAAACATTTTTCAATAATAATCAAATAATAAATTAAGTCAATTCAGCAACATTAGGTTAAGGACAATTTCTATTTATTCATAATCATAATATTTTATAAAAAAAAATATTGACATTCACTTCATTTTGTGAATATTTTACTTCTTTTTTCTTAAACTAAAATCGTATTCACCCTACTAAATATAATTGTTCATTGTCGAAAAAGTATTATTTGCTAGGATTACCTACTAATTTACTTTACTTTGCTCGTCAGCGACTTGAACGGCCACCACACAAACAGTCGTACACTAACTTTTTCCTTAAACCACAGTCAAGCATAGATGCATTTAATGTAACTAGTTCTGCACACAACATCTTCATGATACATATGAAGACTTTTAGATGAGTTAAATACATTTTATTTAATTGATAATTGGCAAAAACGCCTTATCATATTTTAATGTTTACAATACGCCATATGTACCTAGACTTTTAGACTGCGAAGGAATTACAATTACAAAAGGACGTCACAATTAACGACCAACACCGCCGAAGATTTGGCCTGAAGTAACCTACAATGGTCCACTATAATCGTTTTGATGAGACCTGCAAGCCATATTAAATAAATCAATTCATCCAATGACCCACCCACCCAACTCACTTCTTTTTCCAGAGCACAGAGTAGTGTTTTGAATGCCGCTGTCTGATGTAAGAGTTGAAGGACTGAGGGAGGAGTAGAAATAGAAAATTGTAAGCTAGAGGAGGTAGGGGTTTGTCATTATTGTTGGTTTGTGGTTTGGCCTTAATTAACCAATTAAATAACTTTCAAAACATCTCAACTGCGGCACTGTCTCACGGGGTTTGCTACGGAAGGCATCCGGCTCTTGGAATTCAGTTAAAATCGTAAGTAAGTAAACATAACACCCAACTTTTATTGTAATCATTCCTTCCTGGTTTTAACCATCTGCCTGTGGCCTATTGATTTCATTTTGAGATACTGTTATATCAAATTGGATCAATGATCATAACATCTTAATTTGGATTGAAGAGTGGGTGGGTGAGGCCGGTGACCGGTGCTTTGTCTAAAGCTCCACTCTGTCCCTGTCCCCCGGTTAGTTTCGTATTTACATTGGGAGGTTAGTATAAATTGAAAGTTAGCCTCAAGGAGGAATCACGCCTTAATGGAGTATGAATCACCAAGTCACTGCATTTGAGTTTTGGGAAGCAAGCCAAATCAAATCGTATAATCTAAACACCGTACCGTTGATTACCATACAAGGCAATTCACTAACCACGCCTCTGTTTCTTTCTTTTGATTTTAGTTCTGCACTGGATTCCCGGCCAGTTACAACTCGGATTTGGAAGAACCAGAAGGGACCATCATAAATGTCTTTGTATAAAAACACTGGCCTTTATATCAAGAAAGTATTTGGAGGCCTTGCTGATGTTTATCTTCAACTGGAGAAAGTGGATTTGAGACCTATCAAGCGCGTTCAGATCAAGTTTGACCCATTTACCCCGAACATTGCTCAATTCCGAGACTTTGTCTTCTACCTATCAGCTGCAAGAATCCGTGACACAAATCCAAAGTGCGTTTTCAAAACTGACGTTGTTTCTGATCTGTCCGACCCAGAACTGACCTGCAAGCTTGGTAAGTTGGTTTAACTTGTGATTAGATACACTCAGGCAGAGGAATTTAATAGCCATAGCATAGATAGAATTACGATTTGTTTCCCATAGTTTAGCGGCTACCTTTTTTAATGCTCTGCCGTAAAATTATATAGCCCCGGCGATGATAACTATTACTGAATTATTTACTAACTGCCGTAAGAACTTTCTCTTTTTCTACTGCTGTTAATTCAGGGTCTCCCCGTGCCACTTTCTCATCTAAACAATTGTACCCAATGAAAGTCTGATTGTTGCACTTGATTGATAGACTGAAAACGTGCCCAGAAGGAGCCACCCTTCTCTCAATCATGCCGAATACTTTGGAAAAATCTGCTCAGGATAAGAAAGACTTGGAAAAGTTTTCAAAGTTCTTTGCGTATAAAGTGGTGCAAGTGATCGTCCAGTCTCGACTCGGTGAAAAGATTCGATGTAATTCTCGTTCAACGAGCCTCTCCACGGACTGGTTCAATTTGTGTATTGAAGACAACCCGGAAATCCTGAAGCATACCAAGGCTGCCCTCGGTACGAACTCTCTCCCCTCACCGCCACTCCTCGTTGAAATCAGTTTGAAACCGGCCGACTCTGACCTTCTCCCAATCGAGCTCTGGAACCTGCATTTCAATGAATTCGAAGTAGAGCAAAACGTTCGTATCCTCTTTGCCGTGTACAACAGGATGTCACTCCTCCTCAAGTCCCTTATCTCCGTGTCGCGAGTTGTCCCTGCCTACAAGTACAGTCGAATGAAAGGAAGTGACTACCAAATTCTATACAACGTCTTTTCCGGTGACCCCGACTACAATCGACTTGGGAGAGAATGCAAGATTATCAAGTTGGGCGCCGTGGGGACCCCATTTGGATCCATCTGCCTTGAATTTGGATACAGAACCAAAATGGCCTTGAGCATTGAGTCCCGGCCTATGAATCCGGTGCTGATGAAATCGAATCACTACTCTGTCGATGACCCCATGAACGGACCAGATGCGCAAGATCCTTTCAAGCCCATCCCACTCCCGAAAATCCCCGCATTTTCAGATCCATTGACCCTACCGACGGAAGAAATGGATCCATTGGATATCCCATTCGGCTCTCTTTTACGTCGAGCTTCCATCGCTTCGAAAAGCCCAAGAGATGAAGACTCTCCGCAGATGATTGTAGAAGAACAAGAAGTTTCATCTTCAGCGAGCGAGAGCGATGCCATGAATCTTGGTCCCAGTGCCGGTGGCAATTTCGAATTCGTCACACTGCCAATCATCAAGCCAATCCCATTTGCCCCTCTCCCTGACCCAGCAGCAGATCCAGCAAGTTTCTTCTCTACGCTACAAAATCCACCACCACTAGAGAGCTTTGAGACTCTTCCATCAACACCAGTGACAGAGATTGACAAGCAGCTCGAAGTATTTGAAGAGAGTCTGTCAATGTTCGATGACTTTGTCAAGAACCTTTGCTTGGATGATTAAAACAACGCTGCCGCAGTTTGGAGAGAGAAGTGACTGCCGGGAAAAAAAATCAAAATCTGAGGCTTAAGAAATGTTAGGATTCTAGGATTTATAGAATCTTGTACCGTCGTGAATATATTTTTGGTGGGTTCTTACCCGCGCCTTTAACTAAAAACGCTTGTGTGCTAAACTCTTTAACTTTATACAGGAAAACTACTGGAATGGGCGCTATTAGAATTTAGAATAAAGTGAAGTTTAGTTGCTCAATGTGTAAGGAATGATGGACAAGTTAAAAATAAATGTTGGCAGAATATCTTTGGATTTGTAAAAAGTAATTTAGTTCATTCGTTCCTGCAGTTTTGGTCTTTAATTTAACTCCTGCCTTTATCCATTTTTGTAGAGAACGGAACTGACCTCGTTTTCAAAGCGAAGAATTTGACAACCCTTGAAATCTTGGAGCAATTGAACAGCATCATCATCCCACTTCTGCCACCGGAGCAAACCGAATCCTTTATTCCGAAAACAAAGAGTCAGAAGAAACGCTGAAAATCCGATCCAGTCAAAATCAAAATCAGGAATAGTCAAAACCCCGGTTTAACAGGTTAGTAACTTTTTGAACGGAACTGACCTCGTTTTCAAAGCGAAGAATTTGACAACCCTTGAAATCTTGGAGCAATTGAACAGCATCATCATCCCACTTCTGCCACCGGAGCAAACCGAATCATTTATTCCGAAAACAAAGAGTCAGAAGAAACGCTGAAAATCCGATCCAGTCAAAAGCAAAATTAGGAATAGTCAAAACCCCGGTTTAACAGGTTAGTAACTTTTTCAACTTTTTCGACTAATTTCCCCATATCCTTGACCTTGGTGACTTCTGTCTCTTTTCTGCAGTTGAGTCCAGCATGTCGAAGCATCAAGGGCTGAAAGGTGGTGGTGCTTTGGAAGCAGTGAATCACATCTATGAGCAATTCCCAGCCTTCACTGACATCTTTGATGAAGAGAGTTTCTACATTTTTGCTTTTTGTTTCACTTGTGCTACTGTTGTTGTTGCTTTCATTGCCTCTAGATTCATTACCATCAAACCCTGTTCCGACTAGAGGTCAATGACCTTACTAAAAACCAGAGTTAAATGTTGTTGGTGTGTTTAGTCATTAGAGAGTTTCTCTTTAAACGTTGATTTAGTAAATGGTCTCCTTGGTTTAAAAAGCCCGCTTTTATTATCAAGTTCATTTAAGGTCGTGAGTTATTGCTGGTGACTAGGAAGTTAGTGTTAGCAGAAGTTAGGAGAAGTTAACAGTCTTCGAAGCAGTTCTTCACATTTCTGGCTCGGAATGGTTTCGGTAGGAAAAGCTTATTCTTCACTCTAAGACCCAAATCAAATACACAACCCTGAAACCCGGTGTGAAGGGGGAGGTCATGTGGCAATCCGTCCAAGTGATGACTCTCATACCCTCCGACAAACAACTCTTCATCCACATCTAGGCGGTACATGGGCCCGCCGGTGCGGCCGGAGACATTTCTCATCCCGTCGGCCTTTATCCACGCCTGCCTCCCGCCTCTGCCGAAATAGATTGTGTGGATCTGGAGTCTCTGGTCGACTTTGCTGGGGGTTACAATCCTCTGCGTCCCTGATCCTAAATTCCATGTCACCGCCAGAAATCCTTGGAGGAAACTTAGAGCGAAAAAGTCAGTGGGAGAGACTATCCGATTCCTTAGCTCCCCGGCTAAGAGCTGGAGTGGGCTTTCAATTTGGAGGGATTCGACGTCCTGCGTTGTTGAAGAGACTTTGTCTCTAGGGCTACCGATGTAAGTGAGTAGCGCAATTTGGGTGAAGTTGGATGTGACAAAGTGGAACTTCATTTGGAACCAATCGTGTAAATGGGGGAGGCCGTAGTAGGAAATGTACGAGGCATAGTCTTCTGTAGGGTGGAAGGAGGGCTTGGTAATGTTGATTCTGGTGTCACAGAGTGACCCGGTGAATCCGTAAGGGCACATACAAGTGACATTGACTGGGGATGTCAAATTGGTCCTCCCAAGTAGTCTGCTTTGGCTACAGGTAGCTCCATTTTGACATGGATTGGATACACAGACCATTAGCTGACAGCGTCGGCCTACGAACCTACAAATATTGATTTCATTTAAAATTATGCCTCTCCTGACTTGCGGCAGAGTTTACCCTGGCGGACAAATACATTCCCAGAACGGAAGCCGTGGAGACGGGATGCATTTTGAAGTACCGTGGCAAGGATTGCTCATGCATGCAAAGGTCTCGCATTCCGCAATGTCGTTTCCATCCATTGCTTCATCGTACATGTCCATTTCTTCGTTGCTCACCTTCAAAAATCACGAAAAAGTTCATCCTTATCCATCCATGCTCTGTATGAATTTGTTGGTGATTAACTTACGGCCACGGCATACAGACAGCCCCTAAATCCAGGTACATAGGCGATGATGTCGCTGCTACTGGAGCCAAATGCAGCTCTTCCGCCGGACATTTTGGCTCCCACCCCTCCAACGTAAATATTCTCAAACCTTGGAAATGTCCCTGTTGTCAGCAACTGCTCACCGCTCATGACAAATGCGGAACCGTTGACACTCAGCCTCCCTATGCAGTGCACCTCGCTTCTGTTCCCATTCATCTCGACGTTAATTTCAATCCCCAAGTTTAGAGTAAAGTTGTATCCATTGTTGACTCGTGTCCTAGTTTCTACAAACTCCATTGATTGGGAACCACAGGAGAAGTGGAGGACCAAGTGTCCATTTTGTAGGAACACGAGAGCATAGCTGTCCGCAGTTGAGTTTCCACTCTGACTCGCATTTGATGAGGCAGTTTGCTAGAACGATTCCATCTGGAACTACGGTAGCCATCTTGAGTGAAATGTCAGCCACACTCCGAGAATCAGAAGGCTGGAGTCTGTAGCGTAGAAATGAACTTCCTCTTAGAGCTGGGACTTGGACCTTCGGGGAATCAAGCTCACAGCGTTTCCCATTGAATTTGAAGGGACAGACACAAGTAGGTTCGAGAGCGGTGAGAATGCATTTGGCATCGTTCTGGCAGTAGTTTTGACACGGGTCCTGGGAGGACTCGTTGGTGGGCAACGTTGTTATTTCATAAGACAGAGTGCTAGATGATGAGGTGTCGTTCTGCATTTCTGTTGTTTTTGTACTGCCAGATTCCGAAGTGTTGGTGGTGGTGGAGGTAGAAATAGAAATTGGTTGTTCAGTGCTAGCAGAAGTTGAGCTGTCACCATCACCACCCGAAGTTGTGGTGCTACTTGAACTTGCATTCAACGGTGTTTCTTCGCTCGTCACTCCAGTGGTGGTGAGCTCAGTTCCGCCCGTAGCTCCTGTAGTACTGCTAGTTTCATTCCCTGTTGTCTCTTCAGTAGTGGTCGAGGGTGTTGCCGGTTGGCTTGATGACCCTTCGGATGATCCACTCATAGTTGTACTGGTTGTACTCGATGATCCTTCACCAGTTGATTTTTCAGTGGTTGTAGATATTCCATCTTCAGTTGGTGTTGTACCATTTTGTATCATTTCAGTAGTAGAGCTCGATGACATCTCTGATTTTTCAGTAGTTATCGGACTCGTTGGACTGCTCCGTCCAGTGGGTAAACTGCCATCTCCATCCGAACGTCCTTCTTGTGATTCCGTTACATTGGCAGTAGTATCTGATTCTGTTGTACTTCCAGTAGTGACTGGCGTCGTTGACTCCTCTGATGAGCCAGTGGTAGGGCTTGTACTATTGTCATCTCTTGGTGTTGATGGAGTAGGAGAGAAAGAAATATTGGCAGTTGTGGCAGTAGTGTCATTGTTTGGTCCAGCAGTGACCTCACTTCCTGTGGTTGTTTCAGTTACATTGTCTAATGGCGGAGTGACACTCCCCTCAGGGCCAGTGACAGTCGCCGTTGGTTCTGGCTCTGAAGTTGGCGTCGGTGTGAACGTGACTGTTTCATAATCACCGTCAAAAGTTGATGTTGGCCCAATTTCTCCAGAGGATGAAGGGATAATCTCATCAGACGCCGTTGGGGTTGGGAAGACCTCGTCAGCAGTTGAAGTAGGTGAAGGCGTGATGAAATCACTGACATCTGTTGTTGGTTCTGGCGACATTGTCATCCATTCCTCTGTAGAAATGGGTACTGTCGGTTCTATTGTAGGAGTTGCAGTTTCCTCAATGATACTTCTAGTCTCACTTGGACTTGGCGATGGATAAAGCGTTGGTGAGACTTCATCTGACGGAGAGACATCGACAGTGATGGTGCTAAAGTCAAAGTCTAAGCTCGATGTGGCTATGGTGGCAGTGGGGGTAGGCTCAATTCGATCAGAGTCAGTACTCTCTGGGATTTCTGACATGGTTGGACTTGACTCTAGCCCTTCTGTTTGATCCACAGGTGTTGGAGTAATAGTGGGTGTTGGATAAACCCTGGTAACAGTGGATGTCCAATATGGCGGCAGTGTTTCACTGATCGTATCGTTTGTAGGAGGTTGTGTTTGGCATTCAGGCTCATTTGCATTTGCTTCTGAGCAGTTGCACTGAGCTCCCCAAAATCCAGGTGGGCATGAGCAGTTGAAACCTGAGATTTTTAGACATTTGATTATCTCTGTCGCTTGCTTTACTACTTAACTCACCTCCGACTCCATCAATGCAAGTGCCTCCATTAAAGCACCTACAACAATGACAACAATTCATGGTGACTTTGTTATAATATTATTCATCGACTTTCCTCGTGGGAATCGCATGATTGGAACAAATTGGGATTCTCTATCGACCCCGGATTATTATTGCAGTGAATAATTAAACTCACTTTGGACTTGGTTCGCATTCGTTGTATTGCTCCTCGCACAGTTTCCCATGGAAATCCGGCACGCAGTAGCACCTTGGACTTCCGTCTTCCAATAGACAGAAACCACCATTTTGGCATGGATTCTCTGGGCAGATTTGTAGCTTAGATTCGCAAAATTTCCCCGTGTAGGAAAATGGACAGGCACAGGAAAAGTCGTTTACTAAATCGATGCACACTCCCCCTACGAAAATGAAGGAAGCCAACATTTTAGTTTCGAAATAATGTCTGATTCTTACCATTTTCACACGGTCCTGACGCACAGTCGTCCACGTTCTTGGAACAGTTTACACCAGTCCATCCTGGTGCACAAACGCAACGGAATTTATCACCAACGTCATCCACGCAGCGACCCCCGTTGTGACAAACATTCTGCGTTGAGTTGCATACGGAAATGTCATCGTCACACAAGCTTCCTGGAAGTGTTGAATGAACTTTATTTGTTTATTTTCTTTACCTTCTAATACCTTGAAATCCACTTGGACAATCGCAGTAAAATCCACTTCCATTCTGCCCTGGGATGATCAAATCAGGGTTGAATTGACAGGTTCCGTTGTTCTGACAGGATAAGAAAGAGTCACAAGTTGAAAGGTCGTATTCACATAGTGAGCCTATGGACAAATCAAATGGAAAGAGAATTATAGCTCCAGAACTTTTTATATTTTCCTTTAATTAATATATACCTGAAAGGCACAAGTGCAAAATCAGAGGTCTGAGAATCTCACTAAGTGAATATTTCCTCATTGCTAAAACGCCTACCGTCCTTCCATTTCTGCACGTAAACACAAGCTAATTGTTGCCTAGCTTTTGCACCGTAATACGATGATGATGGTGGATAAAATCGAAATGAAGAAAGTCTGGATCCACAGCTAGGGGAAAGTTCCAGAGTCGATAAAATAATTTCCCCTTCCCTTTCTGTTACTACGTTACCTGGGACAGTGACGATATGTCACCGCTAATGTATATTACGACTGGGTTAGATAGGGGATACCGACTTATGTCAACAAACGACCATGGCAGTGACACGCGTGGAATTAGAAATTAGAAACAAACTCTTCAGTCACCGGTGTATCTGGTTTCATGCTTTGCCAAAACTGTGGGTGCGTCCACCCCTCCCCTCTGAGACTCACAAGGGGGTTGACATGATTTCTACCCGGGATTTCTAGAAGTAGCTCAGGATGCATTCTTTATGAGCGGCTGGCTGGTTGGCGACGACGTGTCTACCTGTCATAAAAGTCCATTCACCTCCAGGTTCAAATTGCTCTGGAATTACGGTTGGTCTTCGATTATAAGCATATTGACCAAACATTTGGTAATGACGATAGTCCATGGAGGAGCCGGAAGTCGTTACGCCTTACGGTAGACAGACACGCTTTTAGAATCGAATTATAGATCAAAATGTATTTGGATTAGGATCAATCATACTTCACCTTCTCATCCAATTAGTGTAATTTCCGGAGCTCCCGTTCCCACAGTTAATTTAAAATGTCACTTTCATTTGTTCCCTTAAGGATGCAAGGCTTATGGGAAAGATTTAGCAATCATTATGATTCGCAAAAGCCTATTAGCATTGTTACTTAATCCTGTTTGTGTCCAATAAATTACAAAGGTGGGGTATTTAGAAGCTTGCAGTCGGTGCCTGGTGCTGGCTGTAGTCATAATTTATTTCCTGTGGTAACAAATGGAGTTCTTTTACCTGCAAAGTTTTCTGGACAGGAGCAATTAAAACCAGCAATTTGATCCTGACAGGTTCCCTTTAATTATAAATTCAATTAGCTCCCAATTTAATATAATGCTTTAGTTATTAAAATATCTGACCCCATTTCGACACGGATATGGTTGAATATCGCATTCGTCCCAATTAATTTGACAAGAGTAGCCTAGATAGAATTGGATCAGGGTGAATTAAGATCAGGTATTCGAATTTAATTAACTCTCCACCTTCTATTTACCTGTGAATCCATCGATACAAAAGCATTGATGTCGTGTACTGAAAAATAATTAAGAAAATAGACCCCATTAGCAAATGCAAATGAACTGTTGCGACATTTATTTTAATTAATCAAAATCCTATGCCCTTCTGGCATTCGTGATTCCAAGCATTTTTCTCTCCCCTGAAAATCGATGCTTTTCTTATAGATTTTTAATTTTGGAAGGGAGTGGAAAAGTATAATAGAAAGTTGAAAAGGGTGAGAAAATGAATTGAAAGTAATTGAAGAAGGAATTCACCTGTTGAGTCCATCGATGCAAATCCCGGCAAAACATGGATTGCGTAGACATGAAAATCCACTTTGGACGAGTTGACAATAGGCTAATGATATGATAATTACTGTGGAGATTTTAATTAGTGAGGTCATGACTCAGGCTGGAGGGATACTTGTTCAATTGGAATCTTGGAAGCTGCATAATCGTTAGAAATCAGAGTGATTTTGACCCCACAGGAGAAAGTTGTTTCCACTTTCACTCTTCTCTGGCGTTTGAAATCCCATGATTTTGATTACTGTTTTGTTTTCTTTGAGCGTGTCTGAATTCCCAATAGACTTTCGTGTGATTACTTGTGAATTTTGTACTTAAATGAATTCCTTCCAATGTCTAAAAAGAGCCACATGCAAATGAACTTTGGAGAAAGTCAACCGGGGTGAAAGTAAAGGAATTGTGGATCTCCAAGGTGCGGAGAAATGCAAAACAAAAAGTTTGGATGTTGGAAGTAGGTCACTTTCCATTGCTTCATAATGGCGTGGGAAACTCCTTCCGGATACTATTTCAAAATGCATGACATGAAATGTGCTCAATTGATGATACTCAACTTACTTTACTTAAATAGGAACAAAATGGACAAGGAGAGACCAATCATGTGCCTCGAACATTGCAAAAACTCCAAAATATTTGGATTCTCGATTCCGCCTAGATGCCCTACTTGTGGGATTGATTTGCAGTCTGCTCACTTACGGATACTGCCTTTTATGTAACTCATTTTCTACCTTACGAAATGCTAGAAATCCGATACAAACTTTTTCTTTGTTTTCAGAGTACCGACGCCGTTTCGTGACGCTAGTAAAACCCCGTGTGCGATTGTACTCAAACCGACTACTGGGGATTTCCTCACGTAAGTTCTGATTCAATATTTCATGAACTTGTCTGACCTTTTGGGAATTTGGGGTTTCATAGGGACTACAAGAACGCTGATAACTTGCACATCGGAGTGACTTCATTCCGCAGGAATTGTTTACGAATTTGACATTAATGGACTCCAATTTGGCCGGAGGACTAACGAATGGACAAGATGCCTCAGTATTCGTGATCTAAATTCTAAAATAAGGAATAATTACATTTCATCTTGGGGCCAGTACTGGGATTTCACGCTTCAAATTGTTGCAGGGCAAAGTACTTGGGCGAAAGAACGGTACAAGGGCATAAAATATTCAGATTCATTTTAATCACTAGCCCTATGTGTATAAATGGTATTTGTTAATTTAGGTATGACGAGTCGTCCCATAATTGCTACAGTTTCGTCTTGAACTTTCTTCGTGCCCTTCAAATCGACGGCCTGAGCGAGTTTGCCAAGGACCGGGACTTATTCTGTCGTCAATTTCTGCTTCCCAAGACTGCCACTGCTGCTAAATACATTACACTTTATCGTAAACTTAGCAGTAATTAAAAATATAGTGGGAATTTTAGTAAAAGTTGAATAAATGTTTATTGTTGTGGAAAGTTGAAGGGCCCGTCTCATTTGCAAAGGGACAGTCACGACGCTTTAGCGCCTGTCATTTGAACCCTTATGGAAAGTTCTCGAAAGAAAAAAAACGCAGCGCATGCCGCCAGGCGAATTTGGAACAAGGGACCAAGGGAGAGACCAGAGGGTTCGTGTGAGCTGTGAGGTCAATTAGTAATTGATTCGGTCAACTATTGATTCAATTGGATTTAATTTCTTTTAGAATTTATAGCATTTCAGTAGAAGAGTAGGACCATAGTTATTTAACATCCGTCTTATCACTTCAAGAAGGTAATGATAAATTAAAGATAAGACGCATCAATCTGCATTTTAGTAATCACTATACTTCTTTTTTACCACAATTTCTATAAATTAATGATTTTTAGGTAATTTGTCACCTGCCTACTAAAAAAACAACTTCCCTACGTCGTATCCATACATTAGTCGCACTTGAACGTGAAGAAGAAAAGAATGGCAGAGGTAAGACTTATTATGATAAACTACAGACATATGGGGTTGTGTTGTTGAATGGTTCTCTTACACGTTTCTTAATTTGTATGATACTTTAGGTCTCCAGTATTGTCAGTAGTGCCAACTTGGTAAACACCTTATCCTCTGATTTAGCCAATAATTTGGTGATCGTTGAAGCTGAAGAGGAGATTAGAGTGACCTCAGCTGCAGGCACAGTAGCTCCAAGGGGTCAGGAAGAAGTAGTGGCTAATAAGCCACCAGCAGTAGTAGAGAGAACACGAATCTATGGCCGGGACGCGAAGCTCGTTAAATTGCATGATGAGGATGTTGTAACCCTCATCGTCCACTCGGAGGGAGAGTTCTTCCGCTTCTTTGTGAGACCAAAGGGGACAAAGAAAATGAGTGCCACGACTAACGAATTGGCAATTGAAATGGAGTTGCTTGGAGAGAAAGAAAGTAAGTTTATAATACTTGAGGTTGATCACAGACACCAGTTAACTTTAAGAATTTTTGCAGTCCCGATGACTAGCTTCCCAGAGGTTGGTGAAGTCGTCCTTGTCAAGAATGTGATGGAAGATGGGATGGTGACTTATCATCGGTGTGTCGTCAAGGCTGTCTGCACCAATTGGAAGCTCAGAGTGGTTGATATGGATTCTGGAGACGTTTTTCTCACCGACTTGGACCGCTGTACTGCTGTTGATGAAGAAATACTGAAGGTATAAGATTATAAGCGTGGAGTGGAATCTACTATAAAAGGGATCCTTTTTGGACTCATATCTCGAATCAAAATCATATCCACTGACTAATCTGTGTCTAACTGTTATAGTATCCAGTGTACATTCGAAGTGTAACTTTGGATGGGTTCACCCTTGATAAAGCAAATGACATGTTGCTGTGGAAGGCAGAGGATTACTTCTTCAAGAGAATCGTCCAGAGAGAGCTTTTCATTGATATTGTAAGTTGTCATCCGCTCTTCTGTACCGCCTAATTTTATTTCATTTTTAATCTTTAGGTAGAAGAGGCTCCATCAGTGACTTCTAATTTAGTGGTCAGATTGTACCATGGAGGAGACGAGGATGACCCATTCGTAACTAACATTTGCGTCAATGAGGAGATTTCGGTGATCAAGAAATGGACTTGGCAATTTTACGCTGACAAAGCTGGTGTGGATGACGACTTTATTCGTTTTGGTAATTTAATTCAAAATTGGGTCTTAAACCATGTTTTAGTCTTTGGTAAATCATGACTTATAGAACTCCGGGTGCTTTATCCAAACGTTGATCCGGTCAACCGAACTGCAGTGGCGATTCAGAAACTTCCAGAGGGTAAAGATATCAAGGTCAAGATTGTGTCTTACAACAGTCACACTTCGGTTGCCATTTGCCTTCCTCAAGTACAGAAGCAACTGCACGACTTACCCGTTTTCACCAGGTGCCTTCAGGAATACGCTAGATGTATACGTCCCGTTATTTACTATCCTGGCTACGGGGAAGTGGTCCTCATGCGCCTCAGTAAGTGTACTGGTTTACAATAAATTAATCTATATTTCATCATTTAGGAATTATTTAATTGCCGTAATTGTTTAATACTTGTTTTATTCTACAGAGAACAATACTGCTGCCAATTGGATTCGGGGTGCTCGTGAAGAAAACACAGATATGATGTATGCACTGGACTATGGCTACCACACTCCACTGGAGGCACAAATCTTCAGGCAAATTCCATGTGAACTTGCCCGAGCTCCAACTTTCGCCATCTTGGCTGGCATCCAGAGTACGTCTAAATTGGGTTTTAATTTTATATTCACATTCCGAACAATGAATTGAACAACTGAAAATGTTTGCAGTTCCAAAACTTGAAGGCATCGCCCACGAAGAGGTTGTTAATTGTGTCAATTTGATGTTCCAACCGGGTTCATTTTGCCGGGTGACAGTTGACTCAGTTGACAAGCAACAAGCCGGTGCCAATTTCAGCATTCCTGATTTGGAAAACAAAGTGTTGAAGATGGTTCGCATTCCTTGATCGCTCCAACTTAATATTGTCAACATCATCAATGATGATTTCTAAAAACTTCAGAATAATTCAGAATTTGTTAAGGTTAAATCTGTTTTTCAGAGAATATTTATTTCAGCAGGGGATGTCATACTTATACTTGTAAGTCTTAATACAAATGACATATTTCAAAGATTAGAAATAAGAAACAGCTTGTTCAATTTTATGATGAAGATGACAGTCGGAAAGAGACTCGTTACTAAGGGTCACTGGCATTATAGTTGTTTATTTTGTCAATCCCACTCTTCCGAGTTTTGCGTTTTCCAACAGTGTAGGAGTCAAGCACTTCAGTAATAATTTGTAGTTTGCTTAGCTTGATATTCATTGGATATTTTTCAAGATGTCGGTATCAGCAGTGGCTCCAACGAATCCCCCAACCGTCCCTCCTCCAGTTGTTCCAGCAGCTACTGTTGGGAAATCATATGCGAAAACTAAGCCACAATTGGCTGACCCAGTGCAGCCCCAGAGTGGAAGTACGACGATTCCAATCGACCCGCAGAACCCAAATCCGGCAGCGACGACGCAGCCAGGACAGGGGAATGTGACTACAAATGCAGCCGGAAATCCACCCGGAGGCGGACAACGAAAACGCAAGAAGTCCAAAGTGCCTTGCATTTCCTGTTGTGACCTTCAGGGCACTGTCGTGGCGCTTGGCATCATGGATATGGTGTGCTTTTAGGTTTCTGGAGAAAGGATGAATAATTAAATATTGTTTTATTCCAGTTCACCAGCCTGATAGTCATGATTTATTATGCTGGTGGAATTAATACAGGAACCTCGTTCAGTAAGATCACAACTATCAACAGCAGTTTTCCGTTTTTGGATTAATATTTTGTTACGATTTGTTTCAGGCTTGTTTCCATTGCTAGCCTGTGTTGCTGGCACGCTGTTCATGTTTCTGAGCGCCGTGTTCATCTTCGTCGGAGTCTCGGTGAGAATGCAAAATGTCTCTTTAGCAATTTACTCATTACTTTATGTACATTTTCAGAAAAGCAAAGTAGGACGCTGGATTTTCATCGTGGCTGATGCCATTTTGTTCATCGGCTGTGTCGTTCCGTACTTCATTTGCTTCTGGGAGGACACATCGGGAGGGTCAAAATGGTCGATTCCAGTCATCTTGTTGTTCGCGCTGTTCTACAAGATCTACGAGTCAGTCCTTGCTTACTACGTCCTGTATGAGGAGCCTCCGCCAACCATTGTCAGCATGTACAATCCATACGATAACGGAGTTCCGATGCAAGTTGTCTACTCCCCTGGTGCCGTGTACTACGTTCGTGGGCAACCGTATCCTTACTACTACGCTGACCCAGGATACATCTACACTGGAGTGGCCATGGGAGCATTGGCTCACGAAGTTTACCACCTTTAAAACACCACAACCCTTCCAATGCAAATGGTAATTGTGTGTAAAATCGATGGAGAGGAATGATGGAAAATGAAATTCTAAAAGTGACACTTGTAACATACAGATCAAAATAACCAATATTTATTGTATTTCCATTAACTTCCATAAAGCAGTCTGGAACCCACCAATGCAATGGCGAAAGCAAACCTTAAACTAGGAATTTGTTAAATTCGACCTCTGGAACTGACCAATGGCGAACTAAGCAAACCTTAAACTAGGAATTTGTTAAATTCGACCTCTGGAACTGACCAATGGCGAACTAAGCAAACCTTAAACTAGGAATTTGCTAAATTAGAACTGGAACTGACCAATGGCGAACTAAGCAAACCTTAAACTAGGAATTTGCTAAATTCAAACTCTAACGACTATAACAGTTCATCCCACTTTTTCAGTTGAATCAAATGCCATGCCATTACAAGGCAACTCAGACCCTACTAAGAACGTTGACGTTACAATTAAACACTAAACCCATAAAAATGAACTGAAGTTAGTTTGATCCTTGAGTGACCAAATACCTAATTAGAGTTGTCAGTTACACAGATTAATCAATTCATGCATCCGTGGCTTGAGTGTTTCATCAGTTTTAGCCGAGTAGTAGCTCTTGCCATCTTCCATTCATTCTAGCGTCCTACATTTGGTCCATTGCAACTGCATCTGAAATAAAATGAAACCAGTTTAGAATCAATTGACTATTCAGTTTGTCAACTTGGCTTCACTTGCGTTAAACATTATAAAAGGAAGGTCTCTTTCATTTTGGATTTAAAGGGGAAGAAAGGAAAAATAATTTTGATTTCTTACCAGCGGATGTCTGTGTGTATGAACCAGTGTTGGTGTCAACTTTGAAATCATACTTAACGTCGTCTGAAGGATCGTCGTCAATTTCCCAGTCGTAAGGCTCCTGTTGCGATGTCTCTTCTTCTTCATTTTCATCCTCGCTGCTGCTGAGTTCAATTACTTCAAGAGGAGCACTAACAGGAGCTGGATCTTCCATTTGAGTGATCCTATGATATACTTTGAGATGATTAGTTAGAGTATTCTGGCTTGACATAATTCTGCTGCAGTGCATGCAAGCGATTGGGGTTGTCTTTTTGACACGCGTATTCTTGACGGGATGAGTATGAGCATGCAAAGGCGATTTCGGAACACGGTCTCCATGGGACTCCTTCAAGTGACGCTTATGTCTAACGGGATTGACGAAGGACTTCCCACACGCTGAGCACAAGTGTAAGGAATCTCCTTGATGGAGACAAACGTGACGTAAGAGGCTGTTCTTTGAAGAAAGTTTTCTGTTGCAAATTGGGCACGGGAATTTGATTCCAAGGTGATTCACATAGTGCTTACCCAGGTTTTGTTTCGAACCAAATTCTGGAAAATACAGAAAACAGTTAAATCAGCTTAAACTGAAACCGCTTCTTACAAAATATTCAATTATTAAACCATTGGCAAACCTCTTTCGCAGAGATGACAAGTGAGACCCTCGTTAACAGCATGAGTAAGTAAGTGCCTGACCATTTTAGCGTGGCCAACAATTTCTGCTTGACACAGGTCGCAAACTTGTGTTGCATTCTGGTTTTCGGCTCCACTGAAGAATGGCGATCCTTTTTTTCCAACTTCCTGTAGTACTTTCCCAATTAGTTGTTCAATGGAATCTTTGCACGAAGTTGTCGTGAGCTGGGATGGAGTTGAGTTCAGCTCCGCAGACGTAACTTCATGAATCTTGGGCTGTACTGGACTGCAAGAGTAATCGTCAGATAACCCCAAGACTCCAGGAGCCATGGTACGCACTGTTCCATCTTTCGGGTTATACATGTAGAACTCGGGTTGTACTTTGAAGAAAGCTATAGGAAGCAAAATAAGATAGATTAAGATTAATATTAGATAAATAAAGATGGATTCGTTAATATTTTAAAGTAATATTCGCTTACATGAAGTAGTTTGAACCTTCTTAAACACGTTATGCGCGGTCGCCAAGTGCTTCTGCATTGTTTGCGGGTAAAGGAACACTTTCTGACAGAATCCGCACCGATGTAGGCCTTCGACAATTGGTATTTGTTTCTTGACATGCCGCTGTTTCTTGAAGCTATTTGGTATTTCAGATTTCTTGCTGGAGTGTTGGTGGTTCCCTGACGAGGACAATTCGCTGCTAGAAGAAACCGGTTCTTCTCTTAGCTGGTCTTGAGTGTCACCCTCAGTATCTTCTTCATCACAGAAAGTTCCTTCAACTTTATGAATGTTCATGTGTGTCTCCAAATTCATGCCAGTCAAGAACATTTCCTTGCAATATTTACATTTGAAAAGGATTGATGAGTAGTACGGCTGGTCCCCAGAGGCTTCAACAACATCGACTGGATGATGATGAGGCGACAACTGATTACTTGTCTCTCCTTCCTCTGAATTATGTTCAGAATAACAGTGACTCATCATTTCTTCCATCAAATTGAAACTAAGGTCACACAGTTTGCAGCTAAAAGGCTTCGGATTCATGTGGATTTCAAGATGAACGTCCATATCCATCCGGTTATATGTCTCGTAATTGCAGTACAGGCATTGGACGTAAGTCGGCGGACGGATATGACATTTGACATGTTTCATCATCACATCACGGGTCTCGTGTTGACAGTCAACGCATTTCTTGCAATTGTATAGCACCAACCCTTCTTCAGTAACGTAGGTTTCATAGCAGTCTTCCTCGGAAAGATCAGTTCCTTCTGGAAATGAAATAAAAGAAACATTAAATTAATATTTACGGCTGGGGTTAAAAAGTCCTACGTTCAGAATTTAGGAATTTCAATCAGCTGCTGGACGCTCTGATATCAACGAAGACCTAATTTGACCTGGAAAATCTATTGGACGTAAGTCGGCGGACGGATATGACATTTGACATGTTTCATCATCACATCACGGGTCTCGTGTTGACAGTCAACGCATTTCTTGCAATTGTATAGCACCACCCCTTCTTCAGTAACGTAGGTTTCATAGCAGTCTTCCTCGGAAAGATCAGTTCCTTCTGGAAATGAAGGGTTACCCGGAAATGAAATAAAAGAAACATTAAATTAATATTACGGCTGGGGTTAAAAAGTCCTACGTTCAGAATTTAGGAATTTCAATCAGCTGCTGGACGCTCTGATATCAACGAAGACCTAATTTGACCTGGAAAATCTCTATAGGTGATCACTAATGAAGCAACCAAAGATCTATTACCTTGGCACAATTCATCCTCTTCAATCAGGTGTGATGGTTATGCCTTTGGGCATTATTCTTATCGACGTCCCTTGTGGTGGTGATCCCTGAAGGGACGACGACGGGTCCCTGGATGTCATCTTTTGGACCAACTATACCCAAAAGATTGTCAACTGTCCTTGCCCAGGGACCCTGAAATGCTAATGCATGCGAGGGTGGGTAGTGGAGGGGGAGCGCGTGGTTTTTCTGACTCTGACTCTAGCGGAAGAACAAAACCGCTCAAGCGGCGCTTGAAAAGCTTTCGTTTTATAACTCCAGATAGAGCTTCGCATCGGCGTCCCTTTTACGAAATGAACTTTTCAAAACAGCCATTTTCAATTTCTAAAGTGGCAAATACGTGAACCTGAAATACAGAAATCATCTATTCTCATTAAATAGACGTAATGACGCATGATAGGCTTTTGTTTGGTTTGACTACACGGTTTTTATCTCTAAGAAATCAGAATTTGGACCAGTTAAAAGTCATTACTTCATGTCATGTAAAACCACAAGAATTTACATTGCATTGTAAATGTAAATACAATTACAACGTTACAATTATATGTGTAATTATATATATCATATGCGAAAGGTACAATTCAATGATGAAAGTGGGGATGGCGAGAAACAACGAAAAATACACAAACACTGCAAATGGTAAAATTATTTTACTATGCAAATTGACAGCCTTTACGGCACTCCTGTCGAAGTATGGATTAACTGGCAATCCGACTGCCTTCATCGATGACACCAGCCTTGCTGCATATCTCCGATTCCTTGAATTCATTCCATCGTCAACTTTGTCCAATCCAAAGCCTTTGAACCATTCAACCCTTTTGTCCAACCGAATATTCTGAAAAGTAATTTGTTGCAAGTAGACTCTTGAACTATAGTTGGACCGTGAGGGTGGTGAGTAGCAATGAATTTCAGCATGATATGTGTGTAATGCATCCAAATCATTTTGCAGACCAACCGTCGGCAAGACATGCCCTAATGCAATTGTTTTGTTACGCATCAAGTGTAATATATTAGTCTCGACTGCTACGAATTTTGCTACTTCACGCACGTTTGCTGTGCTCAGATTTTTTAAATTGATGTCTTTTCCATGAAAGTGATTAACGTGATACAGCCAAAGATGCTCAAGTGAAGGAAACCTTGCGGATTTTGCTTGGGATTCCTCCACTTCTCCTCGAAGCAAAAGTTTCCTTCCAGATTGAAGTAATGCGTCCAAGTTATCCATGACAAATGGTTCCAGTGGCGCCACAGTGCTACTCGTCACAAAGCACTCATACCACGTACTGAAATGAAATCAAACACTTATTCGCTACCGCTTAAATTGTCAACATGTCTTTGTCGGGGCTAAATCAAAACATTCGGTTTACGGTTTATTCGGAGCGATTGAGCTAGTCAGGCAGGTCACAGGGTCAAGGTATTCATTCGGTTACGACGGACCCTGAGCTACAGCGACGCCTAGGAGGAGGCGGTGCCTTCATTCGGTATTTGCGGACGGTTGAGCGGAGTTGATGACCTGAGAAGGTCATGATTCATCGATCCAAGGGCGCGCCCAACCCTTGACCAGCATAAGGTGGGGATCATATTGACCATGCCGGTGTTGCCAGTTGCCACGGTTCATTATTGGGATTATAGCATAAATCGTATTTTACCTGAATAATACCGCCACAAACGACCAGAGACAGAGCAAGGGAGAAAAGTGAGAAGTCCACTGCCGGAAAAGAATACGAACTGCATCAAAACATGGATTCGAAATTCCCCTCTTGCGATAAAACGCTGTAAGCATTAGTACAATGGCTAGTGTGATTGTCCACGTGACAGCATCAAATGCCTTCAACAATTCCATGATATTCAATACAGCACTCCAATCGTTTGCCCCTTCGTCGTCACAATACATGTATGAGTTGGGAAGTTCATCGTAGGTGGTTAGTATACCAAGATTTCTATCTGGAAGCAAGTTCGTGTCATGTTTGGATACTTTTTGTGTGTTAATGCTAAGCATGATTCCAGGTCGCTTGCCCTGTCCACGCGCCGCCGCGTTGGCTAATGGGGATGTATTCGGAATATAAGAAAAGTTGAAATTGTCTTTGATATCTTGTAGTAAGTAGCTTGGATTGGTTGTGCAGTAGTAAAAGTATGTGTTGAAACCAATGATACAGAGCCAAGACAGGTTAGCAATGAGGAAACTCTCTTGCATGTTACTGTTGACCTTGTTCCATTGAGGTCTCAGTTCGTCCAGTCTCAAATGGCCGGTCAAATATCTACGAAAGAAAGTGCATAGTCTTCAATATCTCACCGGATGGAGCTGTTGTTTCGTTTTACCTTTCAGGTGTTTCGCCAATCCATACAAATGTCTTAGCAGGTACAGAGTAGCATCCAACAGCGAAAGAGTTGCTACTCTTGTTTAGTTCAGTTCCATTCCTTATCCCAATTGTGAATAAACTACCAATTACATTCCTTGAAATCCAACTTCCGAAGCGTGAAAGGACTTCCTCCATGACTTCTTGATGGCGGATGCTATCAGGATAGATCGTTGTCACCAAAATGTGAAGGTTTTCTCTATTCATCTCACGCAGGGATGTATGCCATCCTCCATATTTTGATGCTTCCTTACTGTCCATGTGGAACTCAACATGGGCGTAAAATACAATGAATCCCCACCTGTTCATTGTGTTTGTAGGTGTAGAAAGTGTCCAATTCATCTGAAGAGGTTCGTCCGTCCTCACCATTGTTGGAACCAACTCCAATGATGAAGTTTTCAGGAGTCTCTCCAACACGTTTGGAATCAAGTCGTCGAATGGGTTTGACTTAAACTTGACATGGATTAAATTGAGATCTGATGGGACATACGCAACCGCCAAAAGAGGAACAACAAGGAATCCAAGGGTCTTCATCGCTATTATGTTAATGGTTGAGCGCGAGTCCTTGGTCTTTACTAGCAGAACTTGATCTTATAGCGAACCAGCAAAGGATTCCAATTCGTGTGCGGCCACTGTTTGTATTTTGCATAATTTCTTTTCTTGTACTGGGAAATCGATTGAAAAATTCGTCATATTGTAATCCATAAACACGCGACAGTAATAATCAAGGTTAGCGTTTTTCCACCAGGTACGGAGCTACTTAGAGCTACCTGCCATTACAACTTAGATAATTCACGAATTTGGCCCCCCATGCAACATTTAATAAAATATTTAATGTTGGCGTTTCCATTCAAAAATACTTATTCTACACGAGGAAGACAAGATCCGTGGACTGAAATAAGGCATTTTGTCCCTTTCACACTAATCTACAGGCTGGATCATAGCGGATCAGTTTCATTAAATCTTCAAATATCAAACAATGTCTTTTAGGCGAACGGTAGTTCTTGCAAGTTTTTGCATTTTAACGGAAGACTTCTATTCATGATGGCATTTGGTGGAAAATCATACACTTTTTTGCATTCACTAATCTACAAACTGATTCTAGGAATTATATAAAAATCAAAAAATTTGATTGTGCACTGGACCGAGTGTGTCCGTCGGTTTGTCCCGTAGATGACTTTCGAACGGTTCCGGATATTACTGTGGCTGCAATCGACTGGCAGGGGGCATTGACCTATGGACTTGATTGTTAAAGTCACCCATCCATGCAACAACTATACACCATATTTTGCATAATTTTTATAACTTTTTTTGAATTGTTGAACCGGAATTCTGGAATTAAAATATATCTAATATAACCAAAAAGAAAATCATTAATCTGATGCTGCAATCAATAGCTTTTTAATGTCCTTTTAATGTCAATTATCAATTTTAATTGCGCTATCTTAGTCAATTCAACTTTATCTGGCTGCTTGCCAAAAACCTGAAGTTTGAGCTTGAAATTATTTTGTCATTGAAAGTTCAATCAACTATCAATTAACAACATTTAATTTATACCTCCCTTTTAATTTTCAAATTCGAAATGCTTTTTTCTCTGCCATTGCTATTGGTTTTTCTTCCTTATTCGTTGTGTGAACTGGTCCAAGACAGAGAAACTAAAAGTAAGATTTGCGTCTATGAATTCTGTTCTTTTAACTTCCTATTCTTATTATAATTAGCCGTGGTCTTGAAGGACTTGGAGCCTGTAGACATCCCCATTGTCAACAATGTTACTGACTATTTGATTCAAATGGACCCTTCATTCAAGTGCCCTGACAAACATCAATGTGAAGTCAAACTGGAACTGAAGCGTATGAATTGCTTCATACATAATGGAGACCGTGACCCCACTTACATTTGGTTTACCCCCCGCACCTCCTTGGACGGGAATCCTGCTGACGCTGAGAAAAGAGAGCATAAGTGCGAGGTCTTCGAAACGTCTGAAAACGGAGTCGGAATGACAGTCTTGGACTCGTTTCAATTGAAAGAAATCTTTATTCAGCCAGTGGGTTCAAAGTGGAAATCCGGAAAAGCAAAGGTAGAACTCATGGCCAAAATCCGAACAACAAGTCAAGGTATATAATCGTAACGGCACTTAACTTAAGTTTATTTTCGTTCTAAAACCAATTGACACTTGGGTTTTTCAGAGTCATCAGTGATAATTTTGGGCGATGAAATTTCGGATCTTGAGTTGCGCATCACCGGCAAACCTTATGAAGTCCAATTGGACTCTAGTCAATTATACGCTTGCGCAGGAAAGGATTCATGCTTTTACTCAATCACTCCAATTTTAAAATCAATGGAGTGCAGCGGTAAATCCTCCTTGAGGATTGCTACATTTGACAACAAGAAAATTGAAATTGGTTCCATCGACATTTGCAAACGAACCTCTGTCCCAATTGAAGTTGTTGAATACAAACGTCCCGTCGCCTCCATCTTGTTTTCACCAATTGGGGACTGGCAGACGGACGGCGTAGGCGCAGTAATCACCCTCGGCGTCCACTTGCAGTTAGCTTCAGGTATTTATTTTGAAATAATGCTCGTAAACTTTTATAATTTTTTCTAAAACAAGGTCCATGCCCAAACGGATACTTTGAATGTGGGTCCTGCAATGGTAAATCCGGAGACGGTGCAGTCTCGTGTGTTCCAATGGACAATCTTTGCGACAAACGTCCACACTGTGGACTTCCATGCTACGCTGACGAATCGGAATACTTCTGTGGCCCAAATCGTAATTACACGAATGAGTACAGATACAGTAAGTAAGCTTAACTTATTCATGTTCATATTGTACTGTTGACTTTATGAATTTCAGGCAAGGACTTGCACGACCTTTACGTATTTTTGGTCGAACTCTTTTTCGTGTCAGGCGGAGTCACAGTGCTCATTGTTCTTGGCATTTGCATCTTCTTCAACTACAGAGCTAACGTCATTGTCCAGCGGTTGCGTAGAACTGACAGACGCTCCCATTCTATCGCTGGATACGCCCTTGACGACAACAATCCACCAAACTACTTCAGCATCTCGTCAAACATGGAACACCAAAGCAAGATTAAACCCCTCAAAGCTAATTGAATTTACGACAAATAAAACAATTCCATAAAACTTATCTAATCAGTTCAATTAGTTCCAAAATGGAAAAGCAAACTAGATCATGAAAGGAGAACATTAATTAGGTATAAAATCGGCACAAATTCCAATTACTTAGTTCAATTTTTTCAGGTTTGTTCCACGGTTAAGCCATGATGAAGTTTGTCCTTGCAGGTTTGGCTGCATTGTGCCTTTGCACTCCAACATTCGCTGCTAAACTTGAAGTTAAAGGTAAGCCGGTTGGTTGACTTATACTGGAAGCTTAAAATGGTGGCAATTTTCAGCAGCAACTGCTCCCGCCACAGTCCATTACCACTTGTGGTTCGAACCGGAAATGAACGCGAATTCACTTGCTACAAAACTTGCGGTTGAAGCTAACCACGACCAAACATTTCTTGAAATTATGGAGCAAGCGGATGACCTCCATGACAGCTACAAGTAATACAAAGTAATACGTTACAGTATTTCAAACTGAATTTTTTAGATTCGAGTACATTGGATTCCCTTTTGGCCACTACATCACAGCAATCGGTGGGAAGAAGGAAGAGCCTGAAAATAAAATCCATTGGATGATTTTCCAATTAAATGAGCATCCATCCATCGAACGACCTCCATCAAACGATTTCCTCACCCCAGTTGGTAGGGTCATAATCATAAAGTCATCTGGTAAAATTCCAAGTGGGATTGACCCTTTTTCCTTGATTAGGTGTCGATGCAATTCACGTGTCACATGATGACATCTACCTCTTCTGGAGGAAGAAAGTAAACTACGACGACCACATGCTTCTCCGCAATTACTAACCTCCGACATTTAGAAATGAAATAAAATATGTTTGAGACTTTGTCATCCACAGTCAATGATTTTTTCAATTTAGGGTAGTTGATGCTGCAGTTGGATTCAAAGGAAGTTTCTTTTCCTCTTCGCATCGGAGATAACAATGGACGTAAAAGAATGGGGGAGTGACTCCCTTAAAGAATCAACAGTCGTAACGATAATTCTGCAGGGACTGTAACAATGGTAAGAAGGCAAGGCGACGTTTAGTTCGTCTTTGTCTCCACCCAAGGGAAGACATGGCTGCAATAGGCAAGCTTGCAACCTTCCGAGCGTTGTGAGTGGATTCAAAAACATCCATAAAAGTTATACTTGTTTCTTCTGACTAATTAAACTAAAAAAATCAACTTTTGGGAAACAAGTTTGACATTTGGTGACTTGTACTTGGACTGACTGGGGTACCGTTGTTGTGTTATTGTGACCTGGTGGTGGGTTTTTTTCATCAATAATAATGTAAAGGATACACTCTCCGCAATTTCAATTAGCAGGTAAATTATACATTCATTACATATAATAACGCTGAACCAGAAAATGTGTTTTATTTTATGCGTGTATTCGCTCGTGTGTAAGCCAACGCGCCTGCGTTGAGAATTGTAAAAAGGAAGAGACTTTTCAAAACTTTTAGTCTCTTATGCTTATGGAGCGCAATTCCTTCCGCCAGTTGAGCACTGGTAATTAGTGAAATCCTGGCCAAAGAATGCAAAAGTTGAAGCTTAAACAGAGTGGAAAATGAGGGATCAGTGAATAAATACAGAGTCACAAAGAACAAAAGCGGAAAGGGAGGCATTGTCGATGGGAATTAAGGAAACTTGATTTTAATTAATTTGACTGAACAACAAACGACAAAATCTGTTTTGATGATAATGAAAAGCGGAAGACTTCCTTTTTGCATTGAGGCAGAACAAGGCTTGACCCATAAATAAAACGCATTGAAAAGTAGACGTAGTCTGCGTGGACATGAGAAAGCGAAAATTCGCAATCGGAAAATCAATTGATTCCACACCTCCTTTATAATGATTGGCGTCATTGTCACTGATGCCGTGAGGCAGATGCAGTTCTGATAAAGTGACTCTGAAATCTAGAACACGATTCTCTCAAAGTGGATAATTAAAGATGCATTTGGCAAATGACAATCCCAATGTGTGTATAGGGTTTTGGATTATTCCTTTCAAATGGGTCAATGGTCTTTGCAATTAAGCGATATTCTTAAAGGCGACGCCCCGAGAGAGGGAAAACGTTACTGCCCATGCGTCCTCCTGTCACTCACTTTTTAGCATTGTGCTTCATTTGGAACGGGAAGTTATCAGGAAGTTTCATTTAATGCCATTTTTATAATGATTCATGACCTAAAATCTCGTCATTAATCATAAAAATTCCCACTGGGAATTTAATGTTGTGAACATAAAAATTGTAGGTGTTTGACCAAAAGAATGGAATAAAGGCAATAAAAATAAAAAAGTTTGTTACATGTTTTGCACACTTTAGGCACAAATGCATAGCGGTTAAAAGGAGGATTTGATTGCCGTCAATGAACCGGCGGATCTTCATAGTATTGAGCACTTTGTACATTTTAATGCAAAAAAAGTGCACGATTTGCCACCAAATGCCATCATGAATAGAAGTCTTCTTCCGTTAAAATGCAAAAACTTGCAAAAACTACCGTTCGCCTAAAAGACATTGTCTGATATTTGAAGATTTAATGGAACTGATCCGCTATGATCCGGTTGGTTTGATTTCTTATCTTGTCACTAAAACACCGCGCGACAGTTTTCATTGTTTCTGAAAACTTTTGAATCTGCGTTTCTGCGCAGAAGCCTCTTCATCCCTTTGGTGTCTGTTGCTTCATCCGTTCTGCTCTATTATTAGTTATTATTATGAAGAGTTCAGGGTGGAAAATGAAGTCAATAGGTTAGGATGCGGTGATGTGAGATTCGCCAATTTGTGTTAGATAACCACAAAAGATTATTTGCAAAAACAAAACTCATCATCATTCATCTTCCCAAAGGAAAAGGAGGAACATTCAATTCAGGTGGGCTAGAGGTGATTTGTAAAGTGCATCAAGTGATCGATGATTAGTGTAAATGCAGGTCGTGGTTTTCATTTAGTGTACATTAGAGGATCAATTGAGAGCGTCACTTAAGCTTCACTGAAGTGAACAGAGATGCTTTCAACTTGGAAAAAGAAGGTCATTCACCCTTTCTTCTTTAGCATTAGAGCACAAATACCTTAAAATTCTGTCTGGCTTCTTTTCCCACGGGGATGACAAAATGCAAAGTTCACGCATCAAGCATCACTGATGATTGATGCATTTGGCACCGAGAGGCGCATGTCACCAGAACCAATTCTTTTTCTTTAGTTAACGTGTGCTTCTTATTTGCACCAGAGCTAAACGCTAAATATCGTGATTCGTGTGGCATAGATTTCACACTTGGCAATTTTTCTCAACAGAAGATTTGCAAGTTGCAATTTGTCAACTGCTGAACATGAGCGAAATTTTATTTACATAACTTTCCGGTTATGCGTCCAATGTCAGTGTCAAAGTGTCAAGGAATTTCACTCTTGTCATGTGTGATACCGTTTCCATTGTTTCTTTTGTTCTAAATCATACGCAATTGACAAATATTTGGGTAGAACTTGATAATATAATAGAATTTAATAATAATTTGAGCTTTCGTTTTTGTTTTTGTTCAGCTTTGATTTGGATTTTTTCAGATTTTGCTGCTTGCAATGAGTGAAAGATGCGAATAGATTTACTCCGATGGTTCCTCAAAAGACGGAAATACAGACTTCCATTCACAGGTACGTTTGCAATTTGCAATTTGCCAATTTGAATATGCTATTAACAAAGTGAGAGCCACGTTAATTTTATAGGACATCAAGAATTACACAATTTCAGAAAGGTATAGAAAGGAAGGAATTAACTTTGTGAATATTGCAAATTATTTGCATCCTGTTCATCATTGTTAAACAAAAGGGAGGGGAGGAGTGATGCACTTTATCATCGTTTGTAGCTTCTAGTGATGCAATTTACGAGCTCGCGATAGTGACATTTGCACAAAGTGAATTTGCAATAAATCCCGAGTTGCGCACTTGCCTGCGTTTTCACTTTCATAAAGTTATCTTTATTGTTTTTGACGAAAGTGAAAAGATTTAATTCCGCATTAACTTACGTAACGATCCCTTTGCATGGACAGAAATCAAGGAAGTGCGGACCAACTTAATCAAAAGCAAAAGGTTTGGCTTATTCAAAGTGACATCTTGACACTTGAATTTTCACATAAAAGTCACGCACGAGTTACAATTATTAAAGAGAGATAGGCAGAGAACAACAATTTTGTTTTAATTGTGATCAAGTCAAGTGGTGGGAGCGATGATTTAATTGTTAAGCGACATTATGCAGGGGTGTGGGGATAAATGCCCTTTTTATATTATTATTAAAATTCCCCCATGTAGGATCTTTTTAATTTAATTTTAAATTAAAGTTTTTGTTTACACACGTTCATTAACAATTAATTGTTGTTCACATTGTTGTTGTGTGTGCGTATAACTTCATTTTCTCCAATTATACATCATCAATTCCACACCCTTGACTCTAACGCTAAGGCAGAAAATAGAAAGCGAAACTCAATGCCAAGGTAGTTTACAATTTATAAACCTAGCTGAGATTAGTTTACCGTTTCATTAAACCAACTGACATAATTTAAAAATTAAAACAAGGTGTGCAATTTTAAATAATCTTCTTTGTACACCTGGGCCAGGTGCACTTTTAGAAAGCTGAATTTAGACAAGTCATAATTTGGATTTCTATCACTTGATTACACTGGTGTGGGCGCATGTGCAGGACCGAACAGAAGACAAATTGAACACTGCACCACCACCGGTACAAATTGCAATGACTCAACTAAACATTTTAAAATGCACTTTCTATGTATGAGGCAATCACTCGAATTCGAGCGTTAATAATCTAACTCTGTGCAATTAGTTACAAGCCTAGGGAGGAAGAGATTGAAAGGAAACTGATCAGTTTTTGGTGACAGGAGGGAGCAGTGAGCATGCGCATTGAAGCTTCGCCTTTTTAGAATATTTTAACAATAAGTCTGAATTTGGGAAAGACTGTGAAAATAATTTCAATTCTTGCCAAGATGCCAAGCATGAAAACGGTTCTATGGGAGAGGGATGACATGCTTTAAGTGGCGAGGGAAAGCGGTCACAACTCAAACACAGACATGCGCGTTTAGCTTTTTTTATGCATTAAACGTATGCAAAAATTAAGGTCGGATTCGGATTAGCATGAGATGTGTAATTGCGCCTGATCCTTTTAAGTTGGAGTTCTCGTCGTCTTCATCGGGAGTTTTGTTGTCGTCGAAAGTGGACCTCGGACAGTGACCAATGACCCTGAATACAGTGGCAATGTAGTGTCACCTGTCAAGAAGGTCAGGGAACTCAGGCTGCCAAGCTGTGGATGACGATGAGCTCCACGATTCCGAACTTGTCCAGGCCGTTGTCCAGAGTTTGGCGCAATGGAACTACAGACGGAAGCAGAAGAAACTACATTCTCACAGGTACACAAGACTATTGGACTAATAAAGTTATTCAAAAGGTTCAAAAGTTCAAAAGCCGTGACTAAAATGCTTCATTTTGTCGCATATTTCCAGAGTGAAGAGGGATGAGGAGGTCATTTGCTATGGGGAATTGGGTTGCTTCCGTGACGAAGGGCCCTTTGACTACCTTGACATGCTACCCAGTTCCCCTGAAGAGATTTCAACTCGGTTTTTACTCTACACTCGGGCCAATCGTCAAGTCCCACAAACGTTTTCCTACTTTAACTACACCACAATGTACAGTTCAAACTTTAATGCCACAGCACCGACGAAAGTCATCATTCACGGGTTTGGATCTACTTGCAACAGGATTTGGGCGTCGGAAATGCGCCTGACACTTTTATCTGTGGTAAGTTCTGGCTATTTAGACTTATTCAACGATTTTGAAATTGATTAATGACGCTGGTGAACTGAATTTACTTTTTTGTCTGATGTTAAATCCCTAATCTCCTGCTTCCATCGTCACTTCATTTTCCTTTGTTTCAGAGACGAGCTCAGGTCAGTAGGACGCCAGGGCGTCACGAACGTGGTCTGTGCGAAAACAATGTTACATAACTTCTGGCAATGGTTTCTTGATCAGTTTTCCTTCCTTTTGATGTGACGATGAGAAGTGAGAAGAGCATCAGTCACGCCATTAAGATTTCTATCGTACTGCAAATTTACACTGCTGACGCCAAATTAAGTTCCTCTCTATTAATTGCCTTGCCTCGAGACTTTTAATATTCATGATGCCAAAAGGATAATGGGGACAACATTACAAGCACCCTCCCTCCGTTGACTCATTTTTTGGTACTTCCAAAAACAAAAATTAATAAAACTGTCAGGAAGTTCTGATCTACTTTCCATTCGTCGTGAAAATGTTTTTTATGAAGTTTACAGTTTATTAGCATATCCCTTAAGTGCCATTGCCATAAAGGGTTTTAATTATGGCCTTAAAAAGTTTGCTTTGATGTGACGATGATCGATTTTCCTTTTCCTTATTTCGCAGGTGGAATGTAATGTAATTTGCGTCGACTGGGAAAATGGGGCGACAATTCCAAACTACGTGCGTGCTGCAGTGAATACTCGTCTTGTTGGGAAACAGGTAAAAACATCCGTGGAATCTGTGCGCATGCGCTCCATTTTCAATTTGTTTTGAATTACAGGTTGCACTTTTGATATCATGGTTGAACGAGCACTTGGGGAGTCGGACTCAGGATTTTCACTTGATTGGGTTTAGCTTAGGTGCTCACGTGGCAGGTTTTGCTGGTCACGACTTGAAAAACTTGAGTAGGATTACAGGTTAGTTCTTAGCAGCAATTCATCCGCAATCATTTAATTTTAATAATTTTTAATAATTAATATCCAGGGCTTGATCCGGCTGGGCCATTGTATGAAAGTTATGATAAAAAAGTCCGGCTGGACTCAAGTGACGCCCTCTTTGTTGACGTGATACATTCTAATGGCGACTCACTTTTGATGGGAGGCTTGGGCTCATGGTGAGAATCACTAATTCATAAACCGTCGATTATTAGTGTGTCATTTACAGGGAGCCAATGGGACATGTTGATTTTTATCCAAACGGTGGCCGTGTCCAGAAAGGTTGTTCAAACCTTTTCCTTGGCGCTGTCCGTGATTTTTTATGGTGTAAGTTTAAATCTAAGAATTAAGGTTCTTTAGATTAAGTTGAACTTAATTTTTTTTATTCTTGATGCAGCTGGTTCTGACAATGATGGGCGGAGCCTTTGCAATCACCGCCGTGCTTATAAATTTTTCACCGAGTCCATTTCTCCTCGGTGTCCATTCCCTGCCTTCTCGTGTGACAGCTATGAGAAATTCGTTGGTGGATCCTGCTTCACTTGGGACACGACCAAGTGTGGAAACATGGGGTACTTTGCAGATCGACTTCCCAATCCAAAGCAAGGGTTGTTGTACCTAATTACACGAGAGGATGAACCATTTTGTGGTCAGTAGAACTAGAGACCTTAGTTGTTTATTTGTATTCTATGGATTTTGATTATTTGAACATTTATTTTAGCCAATCAGTACAGGATCACGTTGGAAAGCAGCCCTAGCTCCGCCCCGATTTCAACTTACGGTGGGATCGAAGCAGTTCTGATTGGTCACGACTTTATCAACGAAACATTTCTGATTACAAAGTAAATTACAAAGTAAAACGCTTCATCTTCATGATTTGTAAAATGTTGGTCTTAAATTATAGATCATTGAAGGAGAGCATGATCCCAGGAGCGGTGCTTCAGCGCATGGTTGTGGCTCATCCTGCCATAACAGAACCAATTCAAATCCAGTTAAAGTACACCGCTTACCAGGGGTGGCTCTACAGTGGGATTTCAAGATGGAGTATGGATAGCCTCGTCCTCACCAATGCTTATGGAAAAAGGTAAGGAACTCTTAAAAACGTTAGAAAAAATCTTCAAACTTAGTCTAACGAATGTGTTATTCTTAAGTGTTAGCTTCTGCGCACGACTTCTTCTACCGTCTGGAATCCCAGTGACGATTCGCCTTACCCCTGGAGTGTGCATCAACAGATTCCCGACTCATACGGGTCGACCAGTCTTCCCTCTACCACCATTCGATGCTCATCCAACGGTAAATTACTCAATTTTTAACAAAACAAAACAAGGTTCTCAAAATAATGTTACATGTTCCTCCAAAGGCGACGGACACGGCGAACGCAGTCCAAGGCTCAACGACCAGCTCGGTAGATAATAACACAAGCGGACTCTCTCCTTCACCTGCTACCGCCCTCGAGTATGGTGACAATGATTTGTCCATCATGAAACCACCTGCTATGGCACTTATCCCTGTTGGCAACAATCTAAATGAAATGAATCCAGTTGGTCCGCCTTACCACGTCCCTGGTTCCTGGGCCCAGTGGCACCCAATGTCTCCCTTCACTCCAGTTGAAACATTCCCACACGTCGACCCCGAAAATGCCACTGACCCACCGAAAACATCAACCGAACATAGCCAGATGGAAGAGACGACGCCAGTCTCTGATATCCCAATGATGAAACTGCGCATATGTTTGATGTCTGACGTCCAATCAAATGAGACGTCCATGTCTCCGGTGAACATGACATGCGTCCACCATTCAGAAGAGGAAGGAAGCACACTGTTGCCAGTCAGTGGACCGGTCATGTCTAACAACGCCTTGGGTCAGATTGTTTCTTATCACCAAAAGGTGATCCGAGAAGGGGAGCTCTTCAATCACGCCAATGCCGTCGAAGTAGAGCCATCGCATGAAGAGAATCCGACCAGTACAGACCTTGCTATTCCAATGCCACCAGAATCTTTCTGGTCAGCAGTGCATAACAAGACCATGGCACATGCAAACGACGATCGACTTCGAGAACACGGAGCCACTGGCGACCCACCAATGCCACCCCATCTCTCGTATATTTTACAACAATTGGAAAGCCAAGGACTTGGACCTGGACCTAAAATTACACTCGGAGAGCGTCACAGCATAAATCCTCATGAATCAGGGAATTACCTTCGAAGCCTGTTGGATCGCGACCCATCTACTACAACACATGTTAAAATAACACGGCGTTTAATTCCGTCTTCTCGTGCTCTGAAAATGAGACCGGTGTCACTTACCGGAGGCCAGGCTTCGAGCGGACCCGGTAGTAATCCGATTGGGAGCCATAGACGACAGTCGAAGATCCTTGACCTTAACTTCTCTCCGTCGACCCTGCTTGAAGGACATTCTCATTTCACTCCTCGAATCCAGGATCTCCGCTGGCTTCAACCGCCACCACAGCGAAACCCTTTCGGAGCCGGTGGTAATCCTGTCTTTCACGTTACCAAAACTCCACAGGGAAAAGGGTACTACCTGCTCCCACACTATTCAGAACTGACGACCAATGGTGGTGGCGGGAGGGTCAAAGTTCGTCGTCTCATTCAATCGCAACCGTCACCAGTGGTTGGGATGTCAAGTGAGACTCCGCCCCCACCACCTTTGAAAATGTACTTTGAAGACTTCCGACAAACACCACGATGGGCACAACAGACTTTCTAACTAACTTTATTGGACCAATATAATTTATTTTTATACAATGAAAATTATATTCATATTTCCAAAGAAAAAATTGTTTGTAAATACCATTTAAGACAGGGCTCAGTAAAAACGGTCACACTCTTCGTGTACTCTTCCAAAAGTTCTTTATTTGGTTCTTGGGGCAACGCCCTCACCAGTGAAATATTTATTTGTCTGTCGTGATTTCGTGATTGAAAGTTTCATGGTCCATTCTGGCACTGGTTTTTTAGACTCGACACAATGGGCTGTTGTGGAAGTAAGAAGAAAACTGAGGATGACTCTCAAACGTCAATACAAGGCAAGATGGAAGCTGACAAAGGCCCTCAGCCTAAACCTAAGTCGCAAAAGGAAGGGAAAGCAGCGACAGAGAAAGGAGGTGGAGCGAATGCCCGTGGGAAGAAAAGCCAAAGGGGGATGAACAGAAAACCACCTTGGGATAATTCATACTGTGATGTCCAGTTCACCAGGCCAAATTGCAAGGGCCAGGATCAGAGCGGCTGCGAATACGAAACGGATTACGTCGAGATGGATTACGACTGCGAAAATAGCAGCGTGTACTACGCAGGGTCTTATGGATATGGAGGGTGCTATGGACTTGGATGGTGAACACGCCTGAGTACACCGCCATCATCAATATTCCAAACAAAGTATTTCTCCTTGTGGCAAATCCATGTACTTATTTGCTTGTTTGTGCTCACAATTGAAAAATAAATGCTAATTTTTGACGTGTAACAACTCTTCCCAGCCACGTTGTCTCTTATTGAGCAGTTATTCTAGTAATTCATGAAATATTAAATAGCCGCGGTGAATATTTCTGCATTGGCTTTTATTTTTGAGATTCAACACGACCATTCAGACACAGTTTTATGTTTGTAGTAAATCGACTTCGAATCAATAAAGAAATTAAATTCAAATACAATAACTGAGCAAAACCGACCCAAAAATCTACTTATATTAGTTCATAACTAACTTTAAGAATAAGACTTGTGCACGACAGGAAAAGGAAAGTATCTTAAAACTTATTCAAAACTTACAGTTAGTCTACAATTACGTCTAATTCAGAATATTCCAAACTCATTAATCTTAGAGTGCTTTCACGTGTGGGTCTAATTCAGAATTTAATTTTCCTTTGGACGTATTGATTTTACTTTACTGACTGAACTCACCGCTTTAGTTCGCCTTGCTATGAATTTCGAACAAGCTTCGTAAAATAATGCTGCAATTGATACACCTATGCACCCTATAAACACAAGAAACATGGAGGCGATGCTGTGTTGCAGATTAAGCGGCGTGTATGTTAACTGTCGGTGTAGATAATTCTCTGATTCTAATTTCGAAT